>JARKHS020035194.1:0-92816 GCA_030143305.2 Amblyomma americanum | reverse complement strand
TAACTAATAAATTTTCAAAGATTTCTACACGCAACTCTAGCGTTCCTTTCGTTCGGAAGACTAATGAATTAGCTACAGTTTGATTTATTGCAATGCGCAGTCCATGCAGTACTTCTTGAAGAAATACTATTTCTTTTAACACACTCAAAGTTAGCCATTTTCTCGCAATAAGTAGAGTTAAGTCATTACTTCCGGGTGCTCGTATACGCAAGTTGTTGCTCAAAAAGTAATTTTATTGTCACCGTTGTACCTCTATATTCAAACTACTGTCAGATTAAATCCGTGAGGAAGCAAATAGGTTTATTTTGGACACTTTAAAGCAGTCGCCATTGCATAACAAGCAAAAAAAGCCCCGACTTCCTGGAGCCTAACGAGTGCTGGCGTAAAACACCAATATTTAAAAAAAAACGATAGTCTGAGTCCATTCTGCATGCCTGGCTTGGCGCGTTTTTATGTATGATTTTCTAGCTGTCTGCACATTTTATTTTATCCACTTTGCAGAACATTGCATAATTCACACCAAACTCGAGGAATTTTCCGTGGTCACATTGCGTCTCCAAATGTAGACCCAGCGCCTGACAGAGAAAAATCCGAGCCTTTTTTGCGACACAATCAACTTTGAATAAATGCGTTTAATTTCTTCAGCATTTTACTTGTAGCGTCGTCTGGCACATTATATTAAGTCAATACTACCTGTCTTTCATCCATTTGAGTTTCACAGTTTGACGGCCATAGTTCATTCGAATTTTGAACTGCACTGTCGCTTTTCCGGCAGGGCGCCCTAATTAGAGATGTTCCTTCCTGCGATAGTTTTCAGAGTGAACTTCTCGCTATGTCTCACGCAGTGTTAACATTTATTTTTGCTTGCGAATATCGAGTTGTGGGTGACTGTTGGAAAATATCTTGATTCAAGTAATTCCGTCACAGCAGTATAGAATTTTTATTTGTCGACTGAAATCAACCAGCTACAATTATTCGCGGACGCAAGGAAAACCCGTATAAGCAACAGCTAATGTGATAAGAGTGTTAGCAACCAAGGAGCGTTTGCCATCCTTTTAAACTCTGTCAATACGAGTGCCAGAAACACAACAAAAGTATACGATAAGAAAACACCAGCTTTCGGAAATTTGAAAACATGTTTGCAGAGTTAGGTGGTTTCAAATAGCCGGCGGATTTCACAGCTGCAACGTTTCGATAAATGCACCCGCTAAAAATCAATTGAGACCGTATTAAACGTTCTCAGCGCCAAAATAAGTGGAGAAAAGGTTTTTCAGGTCTAGTCTTTGCCATAGAACCATATTTTTGAAGCAGGAGTAAAGGATTGCACTTAGAGCGAGCAAACTTTGCGCTTTAAGTGCCTCGCAGCGACTCTTTAAGTTCTTGTGCGTTGGAAGACGCGCCCAAGTTTCCTCGCTTGTTTAGCGTTTCTGCGCAGTGGAGCGAATCTTGCAGAAAACTGCTCCAAACGCATGTTTCTAGCGAATAGACAAATAAAGAGCGATGTTATTCACTTTTTTAGTTTCTGGTTTTTCCAACGGGAACTGTTTTATTGTTACAAAAGAAAAAAAATTCATGGTCTAATAGTGCTCTCTGATTCTGCCTAGGTTGCTATCAATTCGTACAGCATCGCAATTGGAAAAAAAAAATTTTGTTCAGCAGAATACAAGAAGTAAAAAATATCGGCGGTAACGTACGCAGCAAAACGATGGCACAGGTATCAAGATAACGCTCTCATGCACATAAAAAAAGAATGCGGTGTCGTATCGCCGAACAGAAACGGCGTGGTCTTCTGGGCTCTCATACTGATTGCTGGTACGTATTCCTGTAGCTTCCAGGAAAGGATTCATGGAAAATGTGCTGCAGCAAAGATCAAATATCAATTTGGTAAAAGCTTCAAGTATTGGTTCGGGATGCGTGAGAAGGTGTGTATGGTTCCGAAAACCTATCAGAAAACGATGCGCTCTGCCCTACGACCCATTCCATTGGGTTTTCTATACGGTCTGAGGTACGTGAACTTTTTTTTTCAGGAAATGCTTGGGTTACGTCACCGCTTTTAAAGGAACAAAGATATGAACTCCACATAGTGCTGTTCGTTTAAATATGCTCTTTGCATGTCACCGCTAGTCTCAGCTCAACAATCTTATTCGCTTGCACGCATGCGGAAAGTGAACCGAAGACGTACCTTGGACGATCCGACGTCGCAACTTGCTTTTAATGGGAAGGATGCACGTCCAAGGTGGGGCATGTGTGAAAATTTGAGTAGAAGTACTAACTTCTGACTAGGAGCAGAGACTTTCGACACATAGCACACAAATGAGCTACATTAGTCCAGTGTGTACGAAAGTCTCAGCTCCTAGCCAGAAGTAAGCATTCTACTCTATTCACACATGACTTGACGGTACCTCCCACAGTTAAAACAAGTTGCGACTGTCGGATCGCTAAATTACGTTCGGTTCATCTTTCCAAGGTGTCGTCGTGATAATGTGCCGCAGTCGAATGCTCTCCCCGACTGCTTGGACAACACACGCAGCTAGTTGCAAGAATTTCTATTGGGCAATTCGTGCTTATAATTACGTAAGCCGAGCCATTCTTTTTACTTCCCTTCGCGACTGTGCAACCGGTGTCTGAAGATCAGAACAAGCCGAAAACAGCGAAACAGATAACCGCCCTACTTGTAACTAATATCATGGTATTCAAAATATTCGTATACAAACATGAATAAACGGCGCTTATTTGTTAAAAAAATACACGTGTAGAAATAAAAAGACCTTGAGATTTGGACAACCAGATCAAACAAGACCGTCAGATTTAGAACTTTTATAAGCTGAATATATTCAGAAACCTTCAAGGAAATACAGGATGCGAAAAACTGTCGTCAGTATTCGACTAAACATGCAGTTTATCTGCAGTATAGCAGGGCCTTCTTGTTTTCACTTGCACAGCAATCCAGACACGCCAGAATAAATTTTACAATGAAGATAAAAGCTAGAAATACGACTCTTTCTACACAACGTTGTCTGGTTTTCAAACTGAGGCCAGACTAGACCGGATATGTAACTTAGAAGAACTTGGTTGTAGGCCAGTTGGTAGGTGATCGTGAGGAGCAAAACCACGAAATAAGACGGGACGCAGGCAGGCGACAACAAAGGGACCACCCTGTGTTGCCGCCTGGCTCAGTTCCGTCTTGTTTTGTGGTTTTCTCCTCACGAGACCGGATAAATGATGAAAACTGAGCTTAAAAACAGCCGCATAAAAAGAGCAAGCGTGGTGTATTTGTACTCATCGTTCAGCACTGGATCAGCAAAAGGTGTTCGAGGATAAAAGCAGGCATCTGATGGAGAGTAGACAACGAAACACCAACAGAGCTATAAATTATTGTCTGCTCTTACGATAGTTAGTAGAAGCGTTCAAGGAGACATAGACGAATGCACGTCGAAATAAGGCTTGCCGAAAAATATAACGAAGAAGGCATGGCCAACAGGGAAGAAAAAACACACAACTTACAAAACCAGCGCCATTTGGTTTCTTATTTGTCCTCCTTAGTCGCGCTGCCTTCGATACATCTTTCAGCATGAGCCAACTAGCCGAAAGAACCCTCACCCTAATGCCGTCTATTCCCAGCGATTTCGCAGTGTAACATATCAGCAGTCTTTTTTTCTTTGAACACCCAACGAATGGAATCGCCTTTCATCCGGAGTGGCTACCATCGTCAATGCAGTGCACCTCAAACCTGCCGTCGAATATTATCTATATCAGCATTAATAACATATTTTCAGCCCAACCCTCACGTAATGTCCCTTTGTGGACCCTGGAGTAATGAAAAAATAAATAAATAAAGCTTGAGAATGCGGTTATTACCGCAGCGCAGGACATTCAGGGAGTGCTCATGACGGCAAGTAAAACCGTCACGAGTGGTTCTTAACGCTCCGCCATTGACTCTCAAAAAGGGCACGCTGTGAAAAAGAACCAAGTATGAAAATACTTAGGAACCGGTCTGCACAACCCTGCTGCTGTTGAGAAAGCTCCGAACACTATCCAGACAGATGTTCCGGCGGCCCATTATTAAAACTTCTTTAGTGTTAATAGTGTGACGGCATATTGAGGCTTGCGTGTTTCTCAGGTGATATGCCTCATGCCCTCCGTTTTGACATTCAATTCCTGCTCGGTTACTCGGACATAATCTAAGTAAAACAATAATGCAGAAATGCACCCTCGATAACACGGACCCATAATTTTCTTCTCGCCTTTCCATCTTTTACGTGCGAGTTGCAGAAACGCGGTGCAATATTTGGCTGCGGTCGATAACCACTACTAGAGAACGCAGCTTAGGAAGATAGTGTATAAGTTTGGCGCGAGTTGAAGCGGACAGAAAACAGAGCATTCCCTGAGGCTCTAGTTTCATTGGTGTTTAGTCACAGAAAAACTAAGAAAATTTGCGTTTTAAAAGAAAACTACAAGCGGTAATGTGGAAGCACTCACCTATTCTAAGGATTTCTGGTAGGCAATGCGTGTTTTGAATTAAGACAGCAAAGGCAACCTAATTACTTCTCTCTGCGCCTGCGCAATCAGAGACTAATGCACAGAACAAGTCGAAAACAGCAAAGCAAAGAACAGCGCCACTTGTAACTAATATCATGGCATTCAGAAAATCAGCCTTCTTAGTTATGTTGAAATTTAAGGCCTGAATTTATGCATTGCAGTGCAAGGCGTCTTGTGGGAGTACGGGCGCTACCACATGCCAAAATGACTCGGAAGCAAAGCAGAAAAAAGCGTGCATAGTTAACAGCCTAACGGGATATAACAGGACAACGGCTGGAACAGCTTCATCTATCGGTAACGTTCGCTGTGGTTTGCGGTCGCACAGACAATTACGGTTGCGTCTCACTCCTCGATGTGGCAGCGATGCGGAGACCAGTCTCGATAAGGAACCAAGGCATCTCGTAAGTAGCTTCTATTACGCACCCTCCCTTCCACTTCTTTCTCGTTACTTAGACGATTTCCTGTACCCGATAGATGCAAAGAGCACGAAACTCATTCTGTTGCTCTGCCGAGATTGGTGCTGTAATGCAGTGAAGCAACATGGCGGAGAGATGAACTTGTCAATCAGGGACTGTTTTTCGAAGAAAGGTTTTCAGTCCAATCTCACCAAGGCTTCTCACCTAAAACGCTTTTTCATACTGCATAAGCAGAATGAGTTTTATTATGCGAAAAGGCCGGCGTATGGCTCTGCGTGGCTCCCGAGTGAGGTAGGAGGAAAAATATTTATTTGAGGTCACCACTAAGGCCTAGTGAAGAAAAGCGCTTGCTCTGCCAAAGCCTGCTGATCATCCGCCGAGCCCGAGTGAAGCCAAGCACTCCAGGAAAGAGAGAGAGGGTAAGGGCAATAAGGACATGAGTAGAGAATGTGCTGTGCGCCTGCCTTGACCCCTGGACAGTTGGGACAATGAGCTGGATCACGCCATCCGAAGTTGTACAGCATTACTGAGGTGAGGAGAGTGTTAGTTTGAACGTTGCAAAGGACGAGTCTTTGTTCCGTGTTCAGTGACGGATGATGTTAGGGTAATATTGTGCAATTTGTTTCTGGTGTTCTGGTAACGTTCAGTTATTTGCTCTTTGTACCCCCTGGCCAAAGCCGCCAAGTGAAGAGCGGCGGCGACCCCAGCGCGAGCCATGCACGGTAATATCACCCCGGCGAAATGCTGGAGGGAAACTGCATCAGCAGAGGCGGAAGCAGCGACGCCCCCAAGCGAGCTGTGAGTGCAGAGAAAGGGAAAGCAGTTCCGAGTGTGAACATACGTCAGAGGATCTCCTCTGTGAGCGGGAGGCATCGGTTAAACGAACGCGGCACGCCAAGGCAAAATGCGCATAACGCAGGAAATTCAAAAGCATTAGATTATCACCCACGAGCGATAAACTGAGCCAAAGTAGAGCAAAGTGTAAACGAATTAAAATATAAAGCATAGAAATATTAGCGAGCCATAAAGACAAGCCAAAGTGAAGCAAAACTATTCGGCGCCTTTTTCGGGCAATGGGAGGCAGCAAGGAAAGTCATCGAAACAAAAAAAAAAGAAGCGTCGTCCTAAAAAAAAACTAATTTTCTTACGAAGCTCATTGCGTCAGAACATCTGAGTGTCTGAGAACTTCTCATTCCAGAACGCCGTTTTTGTTTCTTTTTATGGGCTTCATTTATGAAGAAACAACCTTCTCTAACACGGACCGGAGGCTCACCGAGCTGTAAACCCAAGAAGGGGCATTGCTTATCGGAGTGTTCATGGACACTCAGGCGGCACATCTGCATTGCACTATGGGAAAAAAGGGGCCTATTTCAATACTAACTGGCGCTTGATGGCCTTAGTTGTTCATGCGCCATAAAACCCAACACAACAAGATTAGTACTCACAGTTCATGTCTAGCGTGACGGAGCTAGTTAGCGGCGCCGTGAGGTTTGAGTTTGATGCCTGGCACACGAGCACCGCCATCAGGTCCTGGCGGCGCAGCACGAAGGGCCCCAGGGCACTCCTACGCACTCCCGGCCGGTGCTCGCTGAGCACACTCTCAAGGGGTACACTTTCGCGCCACCAGGTCACACTGGGCTCCGGAATGCCTGCAGGAGTACGGGAAACAAAAAAATTCGCAGACGATCAATAAAGATTCACGCCACAATGCATGCGCTAGCATTAGTGCTTCCCCCGGACGGGCCAGCCGTTGCAGCTGACGGCTTGAGACCAAACGAGCCGGAGGCGCGATTCAGTCCATAAATCACGGTGTGACACACCGTACGCCTGTTTTATTGTCCTGAATCAGCCAGCAATCTCTGTAGCAGCGTTTACTGCCTCGTTTCAGATTTGAGTCTAAAACATTTATCTGTCCTTATCTATAAAGGGCGCAAGTTGATCAGGGGTGATTCTGGACTTTTGTCTCTTCAAATGATACCATTAAACCACACTGCATGATTTCAAAAGCTTTCGGCACTCATTTCGCCGATACGTTCACTAACTACCACAGTGTGTTTGAAGGAAGACATGGATAATCCCAAACCACCGACATCTTACGCCGTGGCCGAAGAAGATCTGGGAAATAAGTCCAAGAGATCAGACGTACTCGGATACTTCTGAGAACGCCGGCCGGCCGAAACCTTCCTTTAATCTCATTCATATCAATTCCAGTAAACCAAACAGCTCACGCTCGTTACTTCAACGTCTTCCTGACGGTAGCGGTCTTTCGTAAGTATTTACGGTTTCCTGAATTAAACGAACTCAAATCATTCTCTGTCGAGTTCAGGTAAACACTGCAAATATGTGTCTCGTGCCATTTGCCTTCTCTCTCCCGACCCATCGACTGTGATTGGCGACCACGGTGTCCATGTCACCACACGTCCCCTCCAAGCCTCTCTTCCTCTTCCCTTTTCCTTCCTCTCTTTTCTCGCTTGAGGGTCGAGAGGTGATTTTCCACTCTCCACTTTGCCTCCTACCAACCGAGTCTTCACTCGCCAACTCTGGGCTTGTTTTGCGATAATGAGCGTAGCAATGCTAACACATCATAATAACCAGTACTACATAAGAGAAGACTAAATTTTTATTATGAAATATTCTTACAAAAGGACAGTATTCGGTAGGTTACCAAATGAGTGCGATGCTTCATTCCGGAGTACGTTAATTAGGAGGCTCTTAAACGCAAGTCAAGTCCCACAGCAGCAAAGTAGCGCACTTACGTAGGCATTGTCTGCAGCGGCTTGCACAGGGGGCAATGAATAACCATTACGCCACGAGAAACAGCAAACCCCAACAACAAGGCTTCGATGTGGCTCCACTGCCTACAAGACAGCTCTCAAGTGCGTGACCTATGCGTCGCGGTAGGAGCGAAGCGTCAGTTGAAGGCACAGATAAAGGAGTTCACGTGGGGTGCATTTAATGGCTTGGGCGGTACGGCTAACAGCACCCGCAATTGTTATGCTTATGGCTGCTCGTTAAGGGCTTAGTTTGCGGCCCATCCTCGGAAGCAGCTCGAGCATTTCATATTCCGCGCTCTTTCATTCAAAGTTAAAAAATGATGCGTAAGATGCCAAACATGATTGCCGTTAAACTCTTCTTACATTTTCTGAGGGCCTTCACCGCTCTGCATACACTTGTATATTTTTTGCGCCATGCTTGTCACCGAAGAGACCGTGTTTGAGTGATCAATACAGCTACTCGTTAAGTAACTGGTGATGATTTAGAGCCGACTATTCACTAAAGTGGTCGTCCAGTATTTAGCGAGGTAGGAAGCCACGGGCGTACGAAGCTTAAAATTCTCCAAAATCAATCTTTCATCAACTTCATTACTAGGAGTTAAGAATTCGCTGATTAAGCGCTGTTTAATTACAGTGGAGTGTCGAGATGAACGCTGCCATGCTGTCAAAAGTCCTGTATTAAGATTCTGACGCAGTTACTATGAACTGTTTTGGAGGCGAAAACAGCTGCTTCGCGCTCAGGATCTCCCAATGCCTGCACCCATCTTCCCAACCTTCAAGATAACATTTTAAAGTTTGGTACTGGGGAACACACTGTGGCGCATTAATTTGTATCCACTGTTCTGAAAGTCACTTAGATGTGTGGTCTAGCCCGGAGCTTCAAGCATGTTATCTCGCCGTATAATTATTAAATGACGCACCTGCTTTTTGCCTTTGAAACATTATCTTGTTTTCTTCTGTGTGCTGGTTCGCAGGTTGAACAACACCAGTCAAAATCATTGATGGACAACTTGTGGTTTCGAATATATTTCTTAATCGTATCTCAACGCAGGAGGCGTGGTTAAAGAGGTACGATTAGTAAGGGCTGGACAGAGCTACACCATCATGAGCTATAGTAAAAATCTCAGCAAAATTTGGACACTTCTAAAAAGTGCCATACCCTCAGACTCTCTCATTCACAACATCATCAGTGGCCGTCTGAGTCCGTCATTACGATTTCACTCTCCAGTGCTAAATGAATGTGCTGTGTAGTGACTTCTCCTGGCAATTCCAATGTGTTGTGGAAAATCCCCTAAGGTGGAGTAAATTTAAAATCAGAGTAATTACTCTATAATGCCTACTACCGACAGTAAACTATTGTACATTAATGAGAAGAATTAAACATTCCGTTATTTGCATATTTCTTTTTGCCGATAAGTGTGCGATATGCGCACAGCGTGAGCTGAATTTAACGTGAGAAAGCAACAGATGGATACGTTGCGTAGTTGCACAACATATGCGCCACTTTTAGCCCGATGAATAATGCTGATGACAAAATTTTTGTGCACGATGATAAAGCTTGTCCGGTAACTATAAAATGTTTCAGACTTATTTAAATGAAGAGAGTTAAAATTCCTTTTCCTTTGTCGCCTTTGGCGAAAGTGCTTCGTGATCTGTGTTAAGAGAAGTCGCTGTATCTAACTGATGTCCAGACATCATGGTATCAATAATAAAATACACGCTCTCCATGCCTAGTTTGTTCTTCTTAAGTAGAGCTTCCATCATCTTGTCGCGTAGCAGAGAACTTAGTGCGTAAAGTATAATCACGATTTCTCTGTTTCTACGCAAAAGTATGCACTAATTTCTCTCACGAAAGCGACGATAGTAAGACGGAACATATCGAAATTGTATGGGCATAGTTCGACGTAGAAAAGCTACTAGAGTGACGGATCGCCGAGAGAAGGAAACATTTAAACTGCTGTGTCCGGTGACTGCAATGCATAGGCTTAGAGTCATCTTGAAACACAAGGCTCGCCGCTATGATCCGGTCTTCGAAGAGTTCTGTAGGCACAAAAAAATTGCCGCCATTCTCTGAGGAGAACCACTGACTAGAGAACATAGAGAAAGGTCATTGGAGATGGAGTGACGAAAAGGGGTCACGAAAAAACAGCCCAAGGCAAAACGGCAAAGAAACACACAAAGCGAAACCACAAAACGGCAAAGTGACAAAGCAGGGCAGGGAAAAACAGCATGCTTCAAAACAACATAGGGGAAAACGCAGCTGACTAACAGAGAGCACAGGACACAAAGAAAAAAACGCACGGCGATAAAACAGCGCTGCTAAGTACGGTGCAGCACCACGCGAAGTGCGAACAATCATTTTCATAAACGCAAAGGGCAAAGTACAACCTATACAGAAGCTTCGTTGTTACGTTAACTTAGGTAGCATGGCACAGTACACGGGAAAACACCTTTCCTCTCTGTCATTTACAAGTTCCTTTTTTTTAAATGACCTCTAGTTTTTAAAACGCTTTATAAACTGGTCGTCAAAAGTACTACAGCGCAACTTCATATTTATGTATCGTATAGTGGCTTGATTCGTACGATTAATACGTCTGCATTTGAATTCGCTTCTATTTCGGGATGACAATTAAACGAGAAAATGCGCTGCTCTGTTATCGAAAATCTGTGGGTTACAGTGGAAACATTTAGTTACAGAGTGGAAACAAAAGCTAGCAAATAAAGACAGGCGGATGTATGGGTGAATTCAATTTATCAGTTGCCTATATTCTGCAGGCATAATACAGAGAAAAACTTGATTTATTCCAGGTAAGCGAGGGTGGCATAAGCGCTGTTTCTGCCATAGACACTCTCCGAGCAACACGGCACCGTACAGTGCTGCACTGTTTAGTCGTCGTGCTATTTCTACTCCGTGCTGTGTTCTCACTTCCCTGTTCCTTCCCGGTGCTGTTTTGTGTTCTGTTTTGACGCATGCAGTCGTCGTATGCTGCTGTTTCATGACGCCAACACAAAGCGATCACCACTAAAGCGGGCACAGAAAGGCAAATATCACTAATGGCAGTCGCAAACACGTTAATGGTAAGCTTTTAAGAAGAGAAGAGAACGAAACTCCGCCGGTGTAACGGCGATCATTAAAAGCTACCATGTTCCTGGCAAGAGGGTAATCAAGGCGAAAATAAAGTGCTTTATAGGACAAAGTGCTTTATAGACTGACTGCGGTTGACGGAGAGATAGCGTGTGAAAGACAAAAGCCAGCCATGAAGGTTAACAGGAAGTTCTGCACGGGGGTAACACTCAGGCGAAAAATGCCTGAACAATACCGACACAGCTCTTGCCTCCGGCTGGTCGATTAATTGTGCCGCTGGGGACGACGAAAGAAGAGGTTCTATTCATACGCCGGCCTCTGTTGTCTCCAAAATGAGTACACGGAACAGAAGCGGAGGACAACCTGGGGGCGACTGCCATCCCCAACTGGCAAGAACGCAGGGGCAAAAGATTAACAAAAGACCTGGCTGTTAGAGAGAGCGAAGGATAGACGAGTCCCTGTGCTTATAACTGCACAACTTCCGGATGAAGAAGGCAGCGGTGATACAAAACATCGACGAAGTAAACAAAAAGCACACAAATGACGCGAGAGGTGCTGATGCCAAGGCACGTGGTATGTCAACTGCTAATGGCGAGAAGAAATTCGCATACGCAGCGCAACCTGGCGCTCTTCAGTACAGTGTTGCAAGCTAAGAGGTTCCTGTTAGCATGGTGTCCGTTTTCTATATTTTCACAGTGTCCCTGTTGGAGCGCTAAAGAGTTCTTTTCAGAGCAAGCCTGGCTGCTCGTGAAGGGACCCTCCGGACTCGCTTGAAGGACCTGCGCAGCTCGCCACCTCCCACCCTCTCCGTGGCCTCCGCCCGCGGTTCTTTTGTTCGCGTGGTGAGAGGGAACACAGCACCGCTACCGTCAGAGACGTGCGTTGTGCAGGCCTATTGTCTAAAAGGTGGCGATCGCTGCTAGCGAAGTGTAGCCGCGGGTCTCCGTTTCCCCCTTGGATGCGTCGCGTGGATGGTAGAAACCCCAACTGCAATTTTAATAGGAACTGTCTTCTTTCCTGCGCCGCCACAATTGGGTACGTTCTCTTCTGCCGACGTAATTCCGACTGTGCCAAAACTGCTGCGTTGCGATTCATTTTTCGCCGTCGCGTGAAAGGGCAAGAAAGCGGCCATGCACGGTCTACCGACTCCGCCAACGTCGCTAGTTACGCTGTGGAGGGAGCCGACGAAACTACTGCTGACTCCACCAGACGTGTCAGAACGGGGTCTTACAAAGAACTGTCGAGAGAAGTGCAGCATGGCGAAATGAAGCTGGGATGTCTAGTTTGCATAGTGCTGAGTGCTGTCTGGCATGTACATCGCTCACGCAGATTCAGACGAAAGTGCAGAATGCGAGGAGACAAAGCGCTGCGTATCTCCTGTCTCTTCTCTCCCGCCGACAATTGAACGCGCACTGTGCATGTCGAGATGTCACATCAACTATACAGCGAAGGAACGTACGACGGGAGAACGGTCCTTTTTTCAACATCAAACGTTGCGCATACAGATCTGCTGCGACTTATTCTATGTCGGCGCGTGAGTCTGCCACATGGAGCCGTTACCACACACGCTTCTGTTTGCATACGCCTCACAATTTCTTTTTCTGCTTGCACGGATGGTTTGCTTCGTGTTGTTGGCGTCGACTGGGCTCGACGGAGATGCCTTTCGTGGCATGTGACCTCTCACAGTCGTTCTGACTCTTGATTTGTTCCATTCTTTGCACCTGTCGCCGAAAGACGGCAGTGATTCTGAGTATTTGAGCCAATACCAAGCCTGACGGGTGTGCTCAGACAAGCATGCAATGCTCGCGGGCGAATATAGCCTCCATCAAAATTCAGAAAAGTATAGCAGCAAGGGCTGTATTCTACAATTTTGTGTTGATTAAACTTAACTTCTTCTGAAACAATTTCATGTCTATACCTAGTCTCCGTGGCGAGATAAAAAGAACAGTTTGTGTGGTTTCTTCCACGTGTATTTCTTGATTTTTTTTTTATGTTTGGACCGCATACTCCTTTATAGATTAAAAGCCTGTCATATCGGGAAAGGCAATGTTTTCTAATAGGGCATACAGCGGCTAAGAACACGCTTAAATAGTAAATACTTGAGTGGATTTAGCACGCTTTCGACAAATATTTTCTTGTATCTTGCTAACCTTTCCTGTTTAAAGCGTCTCATTTTAGAACATTCAAGTTGTAAATATATGGATAGAAATCCATATTTTCCGAGAAGTACCCAGGCACCTTGATCATGCGCAAAATTGCCTCGGTGCTCTGTTGTGATGCATCCGCAAAACTTGTCTTAAGTGTAGACGAGATTTGTTCTCATCCTGTAAGAGCTTTCAAGTGCTAAGGAGGCTGCAACTACTAGGTCACGCATCGATGGTGCCTCAAAATGTGAATCATGAAATTTTTTTATCAATGCAGTGCTCATGGCGTACGGCAGACATTTAGCGGCTACATGTAAGTTAACCACGTCCTGTTGACACCTCTTGACCTCCCCATTAAACGCTGGAGTTTCACTGCTCTACGCGACTTGAGTGCTGCTGCTTCGCGGGTAAAATCACGAGTTACCTAAAGCCCGCAGACGAAGGGACATCCTTCTTTAAAGATTTGATTGTCTCCGAGCTCCATAGTCCGCCAGTTTGCCTCTCTAGGAATTTATTCCTAAGCGCATGAACCGCTGTAAAAGAAGAAAAAACAAAAGGTGCAGTGAGGAAACTCACCACCTTCGACGTCACACACGAGAGCCAGGCTGTCTCCTTCGTTGTAGGGACCGATGAGGCTACGCAGAGGCTCCCGGTCTCCACCGGCCTCTCGGATCACCGGAGTCCCCGGAGGCTCTGCGCAAAGGCCACAAAAAAAGAAAGAAAGAATGACCCTGCAGAAGTTTGGGTCTTCAGAATCCTTTTCTGCTAGGCTAGTTTGTAATGTATTATTGTTTACGACTGCGCACAAAAACAAGGATATAAGTACAGACGCACACATCGCTGACAGCTCTGTTCAATTCAATAGCGTTGAGGCTTATCTAACCCGCTTCACTTGATAGCTGCTCGAATCGAAGCTAGCTGTCATAAAAAATTTCTGAAAATTATAAGTTGCGTGGTAAAAAGGAAGGAAGTACATGCTTTTCAGGTGTCAGTAAAACAATGGAATATACGGAAAGATTAGAGAAACCAGAAGAATAGTGTAAGTGTCGAGTGTTTACAAATTATGGGGAATTAGAAAAATATATTTCGTAGTCCTACATATTTAATGAACTTAGTAAAGCACTGTGGGCAATGAATAAGTGATGCCTCTTAAAATGTAAAAAAAAATTATGCACATACGCAATGTTTTTTATATCTTTCGCAGAAGACGTCTTCCTACAAAAGACAAAAATAAAATCGATATTATTTATTCTGTACCCTTATTCAGCAGGTTTAAATTAGTGTCGCAGACGTTAAGGATATAAAAAATAGACGGATTTTGAAGCAAAACGTTGTCACGTTATTGCCTCGAAGCTTATAGTGGTGAATTTAGTGAAGCGATTTGAAAGCTAAATAATTCCGCACTGCTTCTGTGTAAGAAAAGCAAAAAGAGCTCTGTATTGGCGACAATGGCTTGCACACAGAGAAATTTTTATCTCGGTGACATTGCTTTCAGCACCCTTCTACTGTACCGAGAAACAAAAATGTTTGACGTGACGCGCGGGTTGTCGAGGATATCGAAGATTTCCTTAGAAAACTTCTAGAAATCTTAAAGCATCTTATATTGACATGCCTTAATTTTTGTACAAAATCGTAAAAACGGAATAAACAAAGTTTAAAGAACGAAAGACTGATAAGAAAGAAAGAAGCAGGGAAAGAAATGAAGGAAGGAACACAGAAGGAGAAAAAGAAAGAATAAGAACGGAGGAAACAGAGAAAAGAACACAGTAAACAAAAACTTTACAGCATTATTCCTATTTCACGCGAGGCCGCAGATGGGTTTTTTTCCCCAAGATGTCGGTTTGCCTTTAGTTCTAGTGAATTTGATCCGAGGAAGTGCTGTAATTTAACTATTAAAGTTTATGAAACGTGATGGTTTTTTTTTCCTTTTTTCCAACTGTTTATTTAGGAGCAGCTGTGTTCCTTAGTGTACCGCGCACATAGCAATATAAGCATTGCCTGTGCCAAAACCTCAATATTATAGTGTGAGAAACATGTATATTATGCAGCAACATGCTAAATGTTGGAGCAGCAAATTCGATTGCCATCATAGCGTGTCCCTTTGGAGTGCAACAGTTAGCAGCCCCGTCGGGAGTATATTTCAATCCAGATTTCGCGTAGTCAAACAATTCGCTCCTGGTTGGCTCCCGCATACTGGGTTCCTACGATTACTAACAGTGCTAGCCACCACTGTTATGTTCGCGCAGGCCTTAAGAATGCAGTCTTTCATTTCAAATAATTTCATTTTATTTTTATTTACACAATAAAGATGTGGGCAGGCTCAGGCAAAAAGCGCTCAATTTTCGCTTGAAAACAACCCAAGCCCCCAGTACATGGCATACATGGCATACAGTACATGGCATACAGCAAAAAAAAATTAACCTATCAATTTCTTTTCTGAATTTTGCCAACATAGCATACAGTATACAGCATACAGTAAGTACACAGCAAATAAAATAGTAACACATATAATTCACTCATGAGCAGCAATAGCAAAAGAACAAACAATTACACAAGTTATGTACCACCTTTCCGCCACTCATATTTGATGAGTTACGACAGGAACGTGGATTTAATGGAACGGGAGCTACATTTTTCCACCTGTACGTTGCTGGAATGTAAGGCATTTAAAAGTCGCGGTGAAGTAGAACACAAGATCTGGTGCCCAAGTTGAGTTCTGGAACTTGTAACATGCCAAAATTCTTGGTGTCGAAGTTCGTAAGTAGGGAACATTTACCTTTAAATCGGCCAACTAGAAAAACACATCCTGATTATTATTGGCAGACTTTTTATACCTTATACTTAAACAATATTCATATAAATTATGTAGATGGACAATAGTGAAACGTTTAAATAGTCCCTGAGTATGGGGAAGAAAATGAACGCTTGCAATACAGCGAACTGCCCTTTTTTGCAATAGGTATAATTTCACAACATTCCTGTGTGTAGAATTTCCCCATAATAAAGAACAGTAATTAAGATAGGAAAGAAAGAGGGCGTTATAAATCATAAACTTTATGGAAACAGGAGGAAAACAGCAAAATCTAGCGAGTATTCCGGCACTTTTTGAAAGTGTGCTTCGACATGGCTCAAAGTGGGCATCCCAGGACATGTTCGCGTTAAAAAAAAACGCCTGGAGCTTTGTTTCAGCACATGTTATTCGGCTTTTACCAAAATATAAGTCGCAGTTTATTGGTGCCACACGCTGTCGTGGATGGAAAAGGACAGCTTTTGTTTTTTTGCGGTATTAATGAGTAGCGAGTTGAATTCATTCCATTTGTTTAATTCCACCAGGGTGTCATTATCTCTGCGCACCAGTGACTGCTTGTCGCTGCCTTAAAATAATAGACTAGTATCGTCTGCGTAGATAACGTTAGGATTATTGCTTATAGAACTAATGTCGTTAATATACAAAATGAAAAGCAGTGGCCTCAGAACGCTTCCTTGGGGAACACCTGTCAAAATATCTTCCAACGAGGATGTAGCGCTTCCAATGCTAACGAACTGAACGTGGTGCTGCAGGTAAGATTGAACTAAATGTAGCGCTGTTCCACGATTTCCGTACAATTCTAGCTTTTTAAAAAGAGTTTGGTGATTGAGGCTGTCGAAGGTCTTTGAAAAGTGAACTAAAACTCCTATGTACAACTGCTTAAGTTCGAAAGCTTTGAGGATAATTTCTTTCTGAGTCAGCAATACCGTTTTAGTAGATTTGCCATATAGGAATCCATGCTGCGACGGGCACACAAGATGATACTTTTTGCAAAAAATTGATAGCCTCTTATGAATTATCTTTCCCAGACATTTGGAAAAAATAGGCAAAGTATAAATCGGCCTATAATTAAGTAAATAATTTCTATCAGCGCTTTTAAACAAGACAACAACTTTAGAAACTTGCATCAGCTGAGGGAAGCAGCCCGTGGATAACGCAAGGCTTTAATTATGAGCAAAAAGCGGGGCAACAGTATCAAGCACTTATTTAACCGGTTAAATTTGAATGCCGCCAATATCCCGTGTTTTGCCGTTCTTTAAAGATGTATATATACCTCGTACTTTGAATTCATCCATTGGTTCCAAGTATATGGTGTATTTTGCGTACGCTGCATACCGTCGGCGAGGTGTGCTGGGCTTGACTAGCAAAGTCCTTGAAAATTTTGATTTTTTTCAGCCAGGTCAACACCATGTGTGTGACGACCTTCCAGAACAAGATCATTAACAACCAAAGGCGCCTGCATACGATTCAACAACCCATTACGTTTTCCCCAAACATCAGCAGTTTTCTTGCGGCAGTCTCTACTGAACTGGTTATGTAAATACCTACTTTTCTCACTCCTCAAAAATGAGCGCCGCTTGTTGCGATACTGCCTGAATTTAGTCAAGTCTGTGATCGACTTTGTTTTCAAAAATTTTGATTAGGTTAATTTTATGCTTTATTCGTTTCCAAGATTCATGGCTGATCCATGGTTTGCGGTCGTTAGCCCTCTTTCTGGTGAAGCGTTTTTCAGGAAAATGTTTATGGTTAACGCGCTTGAAAATATGATTAAACGCTTCGTATGCAGCGTCGGCAGAGTAACTGCGTCTGACTGTGTTCCACTCTTTGTCCCTACGCCCTGTGGTGATTTCACTCAAGCGGCAGTTTTAAAAACAACGAACCTCTTCAAAAATCTGAATATAGGGTCGTCTGTCGACATTCAGTGTCCTGATTCACAAATATCTTGTCAATCAGGATAAACACGTGGAAGAGCATATGAGCACAAGACGCTCTCGCACTAAGCAACTGCTTAAATTCTTTAATTGCGCAAAAAGTTACCTAAAACCGGAAAAGGCGGCTTTTATGTTAAGTTCAGCCCGACGCCATTTCATTCGTTTGCGCCAAGCTAATCACAGAAGAGCAAGGTTCCAGGCTAGTCGGTGAAGCATTTAAAATGTAGACACAGCGCGATTAAACACGGACGCACGCGCTCGTGTGTGCCATTTCTTCATGTGCACGCCTTTCATCGCGCTGTTTCTTCCTTTTAAGAGCTAATCGCTGCAGACACATTTTTTTTTATTTGAGCTCACGACTAACGCCATGCAAAGTAACGAAGGTGCTCTGTACTGCTCCAGTACTACTTGATTTTATTGTTTTGCCGTTCCAACGTTCTGTACGACAAAACAAGAAAAAAGACGGCTCTATCATTTTAAACTAAAGGAATCTTATTTCTCTTTAAATAAATATTCAACACCATTTCAGCTACTACCTCTGACATCTGCCATTTGCGTAGAGAGATTTTCGCGTGCTCGCAGGCACACGTATGGCTTCCAGGTAGCTCTTGAAAAAACTATATCCCGATCTGGGACATCCCTGTCAGAAAATCATCGCATTCGATGGAGGCGCGAGTGCTACGCGATCTATAGCGATGAATGTCACCAAGCCTATTGACAACCTACAAGAGAGAGAGAGGGTTTATTGATAAGAAAGGCAGAAAGGTTGCCCTGAAAAATAAATATCTGGCCTGCTACTCTGCTCTGGGGGACGGGAAGAGGAGATAAAAGAAGGTCACGATGGGGGACGATGATGATGGGAGGAGGCAGATGAAAAACTACTTTAAAATAAAAAGAAAAAAAAACAAGGCACACTTTCTGACATCACAAACGCGAGACAAGGTCCGTGTCGCTCAAAAAGCGTGAGAGCGCTCGCGTTGCCTTTACAGTTCTAAAACTATCTGGCCAAGCGCCGAGGATCAAATCCTCAGAGAGGAGCGATGTGTCCATAGGCTTCAGAGCAGATGCGAGTATGAGTCTTTCACGTGCATACGCTGGACACGCCACTAAAACATGTTCTATAGTCTCAAGCACGCCACATGTGGTACATTCCGGGGAGTCCGCTTGTCCTATTAAGTGCAAGTATTTGCGCGTGAATGCCACATTTAAACGTAGTCTACGGATAACGCATGCAATAGGCCGAGGTATTCCGCGAGGAACTGAAAAGGTCATCGTCGAATCTAGCCGTTTAAGGCGGATGTGGCGGGTGTCTGGCAGGGCCCAGTACCTAGCCGTTGCCCTCCTACAAACGCATCAGTGGGACTCTTGCCGTAGATCACATAAAGCGGGAACATTCCACCTTATGATGCTGAGCTTCTGAGCGTGTGGAGCGCCCCATGAAAACCTCGGCACTGCGTTGCGCAACTCCGGTCATGCAAGCATCTGTCTGAAAATGTTAAGACTGGCATACTCCCTCGAAGCAGCTGAGAACCGGCGAACAACGTAACGTGTCTCTTTCGGAATAATTTTTCAAAACAGTCATCATTTTGGTTATTCGGACACAGTCTTGTTTTACCATCTGCTCGTAGGGTATGCTCACACAATTCTTGTAATATCATCGTCCTATGTTGTTTCTGGCCGAGGATCAGATGAGAAAATATAGCTTTTTACAAGTGCCCAGCACTTTCAGCGTCCCATGTGTTATTTTCAAAACAACATAAGAAAAAGGTTTTCAGTAAAAGACGGATCCAAATAGAGCCTCAAACAACCGTGGGGCCGCCAGCATCTGGGAATGCAAAGAGAACAGGGCTGTATAGCATAGTTCCACCACCTCTTGGCGTGGTTCACAGAGTGCACTGCAGTGCTGTTTGTTTTATATGGCTGATAATGTGAACACTTTTTTTATGCGACGTGTTCATTGAAATTTCAAAGCATGGTATGACATGGCATAGTACATAGTGGTATGGTATAGTTTGAGATGGCGTGCTTACTATGCTATGATATTGCCCGATACGGTACAGTTTGGCTTTGCTTTATTTGGTACGTTATTGTATGGTATTGTATGGTATGGTATGGTATGGTATGGTATGGTATGGTATGGTATGGTATGGTATGGTATGGTATGGTATGGTATGGTATGGTATGATATGATATGGTATGATATGGTATGATATGGTATGACACGGAGCGGTACGGTATTGAATGGCATGGTATGGTAGAGGGGTGCAGTGTCCCGAATGTGCACTTGGGTTATGGCAGACACAACGTGCAGGAATACGGAATAATTTCGACCTCCTACGTCCCATAATTCGCACTCAAATACACCAGCGTTTTTGCATTTTCCCACTATCGAAATGCGACTGACGGGGCCGCCATTCCATCACGCAATCTATGCCGCAGCATCTGAACGCCATAGTCTCTGCGCAACTCTGGTGAGGTGAAGAGGCTGTTCTCAAGCATTGCTCTTGCTCCGACGTACTTCGACGGCGGTCGGATTACAAATCTCCATTACGCTCCTTACTTCTGAGACCCTAGATCCAATCTAAAAAAAAATTTCGTCCTGTTATCCCGCAAAATGAGAGAAAGCTTCAGTGTAGTATTCTCAGCACTGGGAGCAGCAAGCGATGGAAGGCTCTTGTGAAACACGCGTACCTGACTTTGACGGGTGCCGCTGTGTTCCTAGCCGCTAAGCCGCTTACAGGCACTGGAATTATTTTCTCCTGCTTTGAACTAGAAGCGAGGTTTAACACAAACCAGGAAGTATTGTTTGGGTTCGGCGCGTAGGGAACGTTGTTAGCAACTCTTACCGGCCTCCTGCTATTCGAGGTCTGTTTCATAGAGCTTCCTAATTGGCTGAATATAGGAGATGCAGCTCATAGAGAGAGACGCCAGAATATAATGCCTTTCATTGCGGACCGAATTCGTGAAGTTTGGAATAAACCAACCACGCTGGTAATTTGTTTTCTTTTGTGATCCCGGTGATCGCAGCTATCTTCTATATACCTTTTGAACAATGAGAAAAAGCAATATCTTGTGTGAATAAAAGTTGGAGGTGTGGCAAAGGGGTATTTGTGACCATCCTTTGTTATATTTAAGAAAAAACAAAGTGACCATGCAAGATTCGTGCATATGAGAAATGATTAAAATAAAATTATATTGTCCATGCTCTACTAACTGTAACAATGTATTCGCCAGTAACTTTATTCGCCATCATCCTTAGTAAACATGCTAGCATGGTTACTTTTATGTTACTTGTTCTAACATCAATCGAATTCCGTGCCGTAGACGGCAAGCGCTGGCAGGCTTTCGGGCTAATGGGACATCCCAAGAAGCACAGGTAATTGACCCAATGCTGGAAATGGGTAGTTTTACTAAGACCCTTTGTAGGACCGTCTTTTGCGAATATATCTTCAATATTGGGCCAATTACCTAGGCTGCTTGAGACATATAATGCCTTCGCATTAAAAATGAATTGCGCACCCAACCCAGCCTTAAGTATACCTGCAAGCCTACTGGCCTTTCAGGGACGCAGAGCTTTCAGTTACTTTTCTGAAGAATAAAGATCGTAAGAGTTGAGAGACCGACATGTGATCAACTCATCCACAGAGGCTGGCTGTCACAATAAAGTATTCTAGACTTGAGCTCAACCGAATCAGAGTGAAAGACACTGCGGCAACTGAACTTCGTTTTCAGTTGTCTGATCGGCTAAGCGAGACGTCATTCTCGATAAATGCACTTTTATCTCACGAGATAATATCGCACACATGGTAAGCACGCTTCAGGCTTGAAAGGCGACACAACATTTTGTTCAGCGATTTGCAATGACCTGCTAGAAAATTGCGTGATAAATGGCGGTAAAATTTGAACGACCTGCAACGGGCTCGACACAGCTTTCGAAGCAGCACAGAGAAAATTCGTAAACAACAATTTCAGGATAAAATAGCGCGTTATCGCAGCACACTTCGCGAATTTTGTGATTTTTCAGTTTTCTCAAACAGATAATGTTGAAGTTTCATGTGACTGTATGAGACGGTAATAAAAAAATCGCTGTCGACAAGTCAGCCGTCACTACTAGAAGTGCAAAAAGATAGGTGATTTCGCGTCAGCACTTCATTTAGGCGCTTTAGAAAAATATTTCTTTATATCATATCATAACCATACAGCGTAATTCTGAGCATTATGAGGGCGGCGACAATGTTCGTAATTGGGAAATACGCTTTATACTAAATTGCACCGCCAACCAGGCGAATTTATTCAACTATAACAGCTGCACGCTGGACGAGTCTTTGAAGCCACCCCGATGAAACACCAGGTCGGGCCCTAAGCTAATAATTCTCCAGCGAGGTTGTATAAGTGTCCTTGTGCCCGAAACAATCATATCTGTGCTGGAAACCGTCCTGTGCTGGAAACCGATTGACTAGTCGGAACGAAACTGCCGCTCGGCGCTATCTGATCGGACACCGTAATGACACCGAAGATTACCATCACCTTTTCCGTGATTATGACAAAACTTCCGTGGTCGCGCATGAGCAGGGGGGTGTGTGACCACCCAGTGAGAGTTAATTAGGTGACCAGAGACTCTGTGATACATTTCCATTGAGTGTTGGCCTCTGGAGCTCGCTCCTGCGCTCAGGCCCAACAGGAAGGGAAATGTGGACAGTACACTATTAAAGGGAATCGTACATAAAGACAGCACATACCGTGTCCGTTTGTTTGCTTTAATAAATTCTGCGTTGCACGTTGTCTCCAGGAGAAGGGAAGCCTCATAACTCTAGGCAACGTTTCGACAAGAGGAGTTGTGTTCCTTTCTTGTCGAAATGGTGGCAAGTATACTGAAGCTTTCCTTCCACCCTGTCTCCTTCCTTGCAAATATTTTGTGAGGTAGTGAAACCCGAACAGAGTGTCTCACTCTCAGTGGACATGCGAACTGAGAGAGAGAGCCATCTTGTAAACAAAAAAAACAGGCGTCCTAGTGGAGGGCTCTGGACTAATTTAGATCACGTGAGGTTCTTTAAGGGGTACAGACACTAATTTTCGGGAGTGAAGAAGCCATACGATTTGTTGTATGAGCATAAGAAGAGACCTTCTAGCAAGTTTCATTCTCAGGGGTTGAACAGTACATAGTTTAGTATGGTTTTGAATGCTTTTCGAGGAGCCTCTCGGAATTCGCACCCGCATCGAGTGACGTAAAGGTGCATTTGTCCCGATGGCGCTTACGTCACAAACCTAGAGGTTATTTATTAGAATGGACAGTGCTTGCTGGAGGTGGCGACGTCATCAGGAATGTGGTAGTCCAGGTTGGCTGACCGACTGTGACGCCGAGATGCATTTTGGCGCTGGCTCTGACAGCGACCAAAGGTATGAATAAAAATGTTTCTATAGAATTATTCACTTTCCGCTTTGCTGTTATCAGCTAGTTTTCATCATTACTATGCCTCTAAGGCTCTTTCGAGGCAAAAAAAAAAAAAGACGGACACCCACTGACATTGTGTCTGCACCCCTTTGAAATGCGTTGACTTCGCAAATCCTACTGCTGTTGTATTTCACCTGTGTGCTATGCTATGGCAACGGAAGCTAAGGAACGATACGCGGTCTGATCTAGCCCGTATTTATAATCTATGACGCTTGTTTCTGTTTCTTGAATGCGGAGTTCACACATGCCAGCACTGTTGTGTTAGTTGAAGCGCTGTTCAAGAAACTGCCACTGACTATGGGGTCTTATTTCTCTGAAGGCAATTTGCAGAGTCCCTAGCATTGAGACTATTTCGCTAAACGTCGAATCCCGTTGCATGCATCATCACATATATTAATTACCCAATCAATCTTTTATCAATAAATAGCAGGTAAAAACTGTAATGCTTATACTTAATGCATTCATAACCAAATTAACTCCAACGAAAACAGTTGAGAAAGTATAGATCCTATTTTGAAAGCAACTGATCGTTAAACTTAGGTAAAGTCAAGTGCAGTGGAATATTATGTCGAACATTCTTGGACGAAACGTTTTCATATTGAAAAATTGTAAGGTACTGGTACATAAGTATTGGTCCATATTTCCGATATTTAGAAAAATCCTTATTTTATTGCGTTTTCATGGCTCGCATCGAGAAGTTAAGTCTGCCATAGATAACCAATAGGGAACGCTACTGACGATAGCAAAACGTTAATAGCAAAAAAAAATAGCCTGCCGATGGCAGATCTGCGGATATATAGAATGTTATTTTATTGTGAAATCTTGCATTATATCAAAAATTTGCGCTCATCGACTCTTCCCATTATAAATATACGCTATGCAGATATATGTATTGTGAGCGACTACTGTATATCCTGCACAGTTTGGGCTTCAAAAGTCTTAACCGCCGCATAATAATGATCAAATTTTCGATCCAGATGCACAATGGAATTAAATGGCACATCGCTGATAAACTACCCCGCAGGTGTACGTTTCACACGGATAGCACTTATCACAACAAACGACAGTTATGAAGCTCTGTTAGCAATATGTGGCATGCGCGTGCTTCTGTCTGATATGCTTCCTCGAGTACGTCTTCAGTAATATTACGCAGTGAACCTAAGTAAGAGGCCACTAGGGAAATGAAACAGAACGAGACTAGCGATGTATTTCCTTTGAAGGAACGCTTGACTGCCGGGATGCAGGGTTACAGCGTGTGATGCGGAAGGACCTCCTTTGCCAGCAAACGATGCGCGTGCCGCACGCGGTAACGAGGCATTTCCGGGTCACTGCCGCTTACGACCTTCTTCAGTGCGAGAATCACGCGGCGGAAAGCGCAAGGGCAGTCGAAGAAAGCCGAAAGTACCGTTGAAGTCAGTGAACCAAAACGAGGATAAACATACGTACCTCGCTTTCTGTAGCTTTTTTTTCTTTGGGACGAGGACTTTGTCATTTATTGGTATTTTTATTCCAGTTTTCGGTTTTATGACAGGGTCGTGCTTTTATTAGCGCTTGCACCGCGGAAACTCCTAATCCTAAACCTTCGTATCCTTGAGCCCCATAAACATATCATTTCTTCACAGCAACAAAACCGAGAGAAATAATTTAATATGACCCTACGCTGCACTTAATGGATTATCTTTGCGGTTAACGTCATCGAGAATATTGGATGGCCACTTTCTGTGGGACGTCATCTAGCGAAACAATTGACTTTTTTTCACTAGGTAATCATTTGAATGCAGCTGATGTGTGTTTTCACAAAAAATATAGGCTCAAAAATTTTCTCTCACATTGCCTGCGTAGCGAGGTTATAGGGGCGAAATTTTCTGCTTTACATGTGCATGAAAAAGAATATAATTTTCTTCATTTTCTGCCTAGATCACTGAAATCTTCTATAAAGATTGCGCATGTGAGCATATGATGTGCTTCTTAATTCACGAATTTTCACACCTGTATTGAGCTATGATCAATGAATCCCTGTAAAAGAAATTGCGCATCTGCGCATTAGACGTGCGATGTAAGCCACGTATTTTCTCAGCTGTACTGAGGAAATATCGAAGTTTAGGGAATTAATAATAAGTTTTAATTCTGAGACGAAACCCAAAAAATTTTCAGAAAACATGATTTTTGTTCATTAAAATAGTCTTCAGGCATGTGATGAGACGTAAAAGTATTTCCTAGCACAAGAGGAAATATACATTTTCGGAAGGGATTTTGGCTGTATATTTGTTTAGGACTGAGCAACACTAAAGAACTTTGAGCGCATGAATATCTTCGTCATTAGGATTCAGAAGTGAAATCTTATAGAAGCATTCTGATTATTTCGCGACGATTTCGTTATCATCTTCAACAAAGCTATGTCTCGTGCAGAACCAATATGCGCCGTTAACATTTAATTAGCCTTTTCCTATATTTCCTCCTGCAATCTTATCTCAACAGGTCTCCTAAAAATGTCTCCACAATGACGTTTTACCGCCCCCGTATGTATTTTTCTTATCGACAGATTTATTGCCCAAATAAATAATTGCTATCGATTTTCCGCTTAACATCTTTGGTCTCCTGGCCAGGTCCCCTCCCTTATTTAGCTATAATTTACTAGTTGTATAATGCATTCTTTTTCTAATATCTTGTAAGTAATTACATGATGTCATCCATACAAAGTGTTTGCTTTAAAAAAGCATTGTCCTTTGATTTTGCTTTTTTTCGTTTTGCGTAATAGCCCCACGCAAAGACACAGAAGAACAAAATTCGTGAAGGAGGCTGAAACAGATAGTGCTGTTCACGAGAACTACCGCAAATCTATGTGCATGGTGTGCAAACAATTCTTATTATCTTCAAGAGGGTACGAGTTGTGTAAAAGGTATCAGAAATAATTGCTTAGCAAGCTTTCCTGCCTTTTTCTTTTGAATAACCAGTTTATAGTTTACGCTCTGTTCACGTTCAGCCTTTTCTTGGCGTGTTCATATGAGAACACGAACCAGAGTGAACAGTCGCGCAAGGCGTCTCATAGTAATATATCAGGCAATCTTTTTCCAAAGCTCTCAACCTGTGGTACCATGGGGACTATCTTTAATTTCTGGGTGGAAAAAAACCAAGATTCCAACATTGTTGACATTTACGGGCTCTTACTAGTGCCGCTAACCGAATTTCTTGCAGTGTACGTAAACATGGGGAACCACTAGAAGATCGAAATTAAGAGCCGCAGGAAAGAGCGTGATGTTAATGTACCTCTCAGTTATAATGTTGCAAAACATGGTGGAAATATGCTATAAAATAACAGTGAATAAATGTAACTTTTGCTTCTTTTTCGGTAACTATATTATTTTTTCTTTGCTAATTCTAGACAGATAATATGCAATCCGCAACACCGCTGAAGAAAGTTAGTTTTAATCTTCAATTTAATCTATTATACACATTTCAAGTATCAAGCGACCTAAGAAATTCTCATGAGACACACACAGCGGACAATATTCCGGGGTGTGATGAATACCTAGGAGATAAAAGAAATGTTAGTTTCAAATACTTTACGGCCATCTTTCAATCATCAGAGCATTCCTTCTTTTTAGCAATATACGCAGTCTTGCCTCAGAAGTCGAGGTCGCTTGATTTAGCTCCTGATGGACCGCAGTGTGCCAATAAAAGCGAAACAGCGTGGCCTGCTGTTTCTGGAGTTAAAATTTATTCTGATTTGATGAGTTGATTTCTCTGCCACCGGCGTTTCTGTAAATTTCTCCGAGTAGAACCGCATTTTAAACTGAAGTTCGAACATTGAATAATTATATGAAGCGAATAAAAAATGAAAACAACCCATGCACCCAACACACTTGGCCGCTAACGTTCGCTTCGCACGCTACGCCGTATTCATTTTTTCAGAAAACCGTGAGACCATTAGACGCTATGCAGAAGCGACGAGAAATGCATTAAGAAATTCACTTTGGGAAAGCAGAGCAGAAAAGGAAAGTACAAAGCCACAATAACGTAGCGCCCTCTAAAGAGCGGTACAGTGATAAAGTTTGATGATGAAAGGGTGAAAATTTTAAGGGTAATAATTTAAGCTTTTCTAAAGATTAGGGAAAAAACCGCAAGTTGAAGAATGTAGAGGCGATGTATCTGAGCAGCATGATGTGCGCAGGCATCTACCAGGAAACGGAAAAGAAAAAGCGGGGTAAGGTTTAATGTCCTGCGGGAAACCGATGACAAAAACGAAAATGCATCTTGATTACCACGAAGGTCATTTGGGGCAGGAGGGCTAGGGCCGCACATAGAAAGCTTTCAGGAAATCCCGAACTGTTGGGTGCCCCGTGAAATGCCTCGTGAGCGTGGAAGGGAGATAATGTGCCATTAGAACGCAGTATGCACCCCGTTTAATGGTTTCTAAATATGCCTTCATCCCTTATAGTTGTGGAACGCTTTAGCCAGCTTCTTAAAAGAAATTTCTTCCCTGTACCAAGAACCCTCCAGCATCGTGGAAAATTTAAGAAAGTACATTTGGCTATTTCTTCAGTTCTGGTTCTTCTGCTTATGGAAAGATGGGCGCAGGGTGTCTCATTATGCGCTCATTTAGCTGCATGTCTTGCCAACGGCCAGATAAGCATCACTAAAAGAAGGGACTAAATATTAAAATTACATATTGTGCTTTACACGTTTACTCACATTCAACGGATTCAAGCAAAACTGGTCAAGCCATGCGTGAAAGAAGTCGTTCCTGTGTTGAGCCGCAAGACACAAATGAAGCTTATTACCTTGGTCTCATTGCCGCAGCCTAATGTAAGTTAACAACAGGGAGCCCAACAATGCCATGTTATGGGGTCGTTTCATGTAACCTTGGAGTAGCTATGAGAGCAAATTGCAATATCCGCTGAAAACCTGAGAAGCCTAAATTCTGATATATTTCCCCTCTTTTGACACCAGAAAATGCCACAGAGGGAAATTACTGGGCTAGGTGGTAAGAAAAGGTTTTGCATTCAGCCTGTATTGCTTGAGAGTCTGCTTCATTATCGTGCGAAGCTGTAATACGAAACAATAATTGCGTATCAGGAATACTTTTGGTCCACTCTAAGCCGTCTTGTGCGACATAGGACACGGCTCTTGCCTTACTTTTTCCGTTCTTGCAAGCTGATAAATTGAATAAATTGAACTGAATTTAACTCCCGGTCTTTACTGGTATTTCTCTTTGTTTCCTAAAACTTCGCTCGATTTTTGCGTGGGCTCATTGCTTCATGCCTAGAAACAAAGGATTTTAACGATGGCTGTCACACAAAAAGGATTTAGAGTATCCTTAAGCTTTTTGAATTCATGAGTGTGAGCAACAGTGTGCCAAACGAGAAAAGTCCATATATATGTAAAAACAAAGAAAAATGCGTTAATAAAAGGGGATGAAAAGGTTTCTGTTGCTTTTTTTAGCGGTCAGCAATGATAAGCAGTTATCAAAAATTAGCACCCCTCGATTACGGACGCCAAATTTACTGTCTCAAACCTTTGAAAAGTAAATATTATCCGAGTATTAGGTTTACTCATTAGGGCGGGGCGCACATTTAATTTTATTGGGCGAGACTCGCTGCAACACAAAAAGTTTTCCCTCCTTGAATTTATTCGTTTCGAATCTCTATTGATGGGGGACGTTTTTGCATGTAATTAATGAAACATAACACCGAGTGAACAAGTTTTCGAAACTAACTGTTCATGCAATACTAACAGTTCTGACAATGCTTCCAGCGCTCGAACAAGGAAATCAAAGAATAAGTAATCGGTGAAGAAATAAGACGAAAAATCAATTTGGGGCCAACCTTTTGCACATATTATTCCGATTATTGCCAAAAATAATATTGCGGAGCCGAAATATCGCTTACTGCTACCGATTCTCGGAGTTCCTGCTGCTACACCGCGAATCCGTGGCATAATGAAGTACTCATATTAATCGCCTTTTATTTAGAATCTCTTTTTTTCCCGACACCTGCTGATGGCATTCAATAAACACGTTACAGATTACACTTGCCTACAGAGAAGTACATGCAAACGCTTGTTTATGATTTGCACACTATCCTGTTTCTTCGAATAAACCGGCGGCGCTTCAGAGACGTCATTCATATGGGGTGCCTGATCGAGAGGAAATAAAAGCGAGAATGAGGTTGTTGATGAGTTATCTACGTGTCACCTTTATATCGCATTACTGACGCATGAATCATGCGCCGGGGGTTCTAGGCATTGAATTCACCGCGACGTTCCCGCTTGCGTTGCTTCTCATCGCGCAGTCAATGAAGTCGCCTTGTGTTCCCTTCTGCGGATCGACAGCTACCGCCTGGTTTCGAAAGTCATTAGCAGCAGTCGTGCAAAAGGAATTTAAAACCACGTTAATGGCAAATGAGGCAACTATGAAAATAAATATTGGAATATTTTCGCAAACCGAGACTTATAGCGCCGGGTGTTTTCCCGTGCTGGATTCATATTCTGTCAAAAGCGCAGCTAATGCGCTCTTCTGGCACTTTGCTTAACACGGCGAAATTATCTTTAAAAAATATATTAATGCGGGCTTTGTGCCTAGAAGGCTGCGTGAGGGATGTTGCCGAATACTCAACACGCATTATTAGTGCTAAAAGCTCGCCTCAGGAGCATAGTGCCAGTGTCTGACATAACTAAGGGTAGGCCGTTCCGGCTCAAAAAGAAACATCAAACTACGCCGAAATAAATTCCACAAATTCGGTTTTAAACGGAAGAGGTCAGCCAGCATCTGTTCGTAAACACGCCGCAGCCATCCGGCAATCCAGCCAAAGCTACACTCAGGTAAACGCTAAAATTATAAAGTGCAGAACACTAAGGGCGTTCTGAGATGGGTAGTGTTGGTTTAAGTAGTGCAGTTGTGTTCTTGAAGTATCGCTCAAATTCTCTATATGCTTCTGCGCACTGAAATGTTCCACTTGGTCTACAAATGTCGTCTTCACGAGTAGCCTTGTACGCTTTCATTACCTGCTTAGGGCAGTTACGTGGTTAAGCAGGTTTCTCCATTCTATGTAAGGACATGCTATAAACCATGCATAAGCATAGCGAGAAAGCGTCATGTCCTTGCTACCGCGATCGTTCCATCAATGTCGTTAACACTCACACTACGTGAGGCCCCCTCACACAACCCAGCCCAATAACGCAGTGACAAAATGGCAGTCTAAAATAAAAAAATCTATTTCCACTTCAGTTAATTAAAACAGTTTAAGCACTTCACTTCCATTACTTTCTTTATTGATTATATATTTTAAGCGTAAACACAGTTTAGAGGCCTTGCCAGTATTTAATGGCCATTTGTGTTCTAAATAGTGGCAAATAGAATGCCGACACCGAAAAAAAAAGACAGAAAAAACTCCATGCTCCTTTTTTTCGTAACGCACAGAAATATCGAAATATATGACCTAAAAATACGGATAAGGCATTAATAAAAGATATCTCCCCCCCCCCCCCCAAAAAAAAACAACAACAACCTAAACTGTGTTCTAAACTAAACACCGTAAACGTCCGCCGAATACCTACAAAATAAGAACCGAAAAGTCGTACCCCTACATATAACTGAGACAATAACATTAGCATTTCAACAAACCGAGCAACCGAGTGGACCGTCATGCGGCACTGAAGAAACGAAGGAAAGAAGGAACAAGCGAAAGATTATTTTTCATTTGTAAAATGGGGTGCAACACAGTCGGTAATCTATAAACGTATAGCTTGCTCGAAATTTGTCAAGTTGGCAACAAGGTGCGCACGTGGTTGTGCTTCGTCAGGGATACCGAAACGTTACGACCAAGCGGCCGTTTCCTCATCACGGCAACTTTCGCTCAGTTTTTGCAGTTTTCTTCATCATCCGCATGACTTATAGGCAGGCTTCTAGCATCCACCGTCCGCATTTCAGATACTGCACGCCGGGGCAAGCGCCGTGATTGAAAATTCGCATTCGTTCTGTGGCACGACATCTTCAGGTGATCAGCGAGATTGCGCTCTTGTTTCGTTGCGTTAGGATCACCAGAAACAATACAATTCGAATGATGGTATGTGTGTGCTCTTGGCAAACCTACATTAGGAAATGCAAAACAGCCCCATTGTGTGGGCCTAAATGCAGAGGGGTCACGAAATATCTCGCGCCAGCCCCTCCTCTTCAATATTTCCGGCGTCCTAGACGGCTGCCGCAATCCATTATTCACTATGCTTCTGCAGCAATCCAGGAATAAGGTCAGGTAGCGCGCAACAACCGCAAGAAAATAACGCTGCGTTTCAAAAACAATACTGAGGGCATTCAGTGCGCACGCTCTCCTTAAGCCTGCATATCTTAAGGAAATAAACTCTATACAACACAAACAAAATCGTGAAAGTAAAAGAAAATTCGCCTCGCAGCTGTCTTCTCAGATGAAAAGCAACGAACCATAGCATGCATCTCAACAATTTGGAGCGTACAAACATGTTGAAACGCGCAGGACGAATTGGAATCGCTGAACCACGTGACCAAAACACGGGAATAGGCTCAGCGCTGAGAGGCAATGATGTTCGTGTCAAAAGCAATTTATCAGCCGCAGAATCGCAAATGCATGTTGAGTTTTCAGAATCTTCTAGTAACGTTACAATAGAATAAAGATGCATCTCAACGCCGGAAACTAAGCCAGTTTTTTTTTCGTTTCGGTGAAAAATGTCCGTCCTTTACGTTATTTTCAGTTATATTTTATTCCTCTAAATAACTAGTACCAGAAACTACCTAAAGCAAAATATAAATAATATGCAAGCTATACCATATGTGCCGCTATCTCAAACAAATCGCGGCGAACGCGTAGCTCCCAACCATCGTCATTTGTGCACGTAAGTGAACTATTGAATAAAAAGCCATATTGCACTGTCTGCAAAGCAATGCAGTGAGAAAAGCTAATGGCAAGAAGTTTAACTAATACTATGTTAGGTTAGCAACTCTGCACATGAAAAGAGAGAAAAATATCTGACAGAAAAAGATAGTCTGGTTTAATCATGTGAATAGAATGCGCCTATGGCTAATGCTTCCTTAGAGGTCGATAACAACGAAACATGTACGAAATGTGTCCGTAGGTGGGAACTCAATCCGGCGGCTACTAAATGTGTAGAAAGAACAGTGATGACATTCTGTCCGGATTGAAGTTGATGCCACGGTCATTGAATGCTAAGGAGCTCCGTTAGGGGATTCGAGTTCAAACGCGCAGTGCTTCTCCCACACAAGCCCATCTGTCGTCAAACCAGAGGCGTGCAAAAAGTGCCGTCCAAAAGTAGGCGTGGAATCCTTTAATTATCAACGGTAGACGTCTTTGAAAATTAAACAAGAACATGAGTTCGTCAATGCCATTCCGAACAACAGCTAACAAACTGGCTACCTTTATTTTTCTTTCGCAGCGTGACAGCGGTGCCATTAGGCGGAGTTTCAGTGAAAGGTCAAAGTGGTACATGGACAGTGCATGTTTAACGCGGCTTTTAAAGGACTCAAAGTCATGCTGTGGACCAGCATACTGAGCTTTCTCGCAGGAACTGCTCTTGATCGTGGATTGGAGACGCTGCGCTCTTCTATGACCCCACCGAGCAGCTGTGTCGATAAAAACATTATGGACAATATCATTGTGACCTACTACCTAGGAGTCATTCGAAGGCAGGTCGCAACCTTTTTGAAATGGGCGGTAATATATACGTTTCATCTTTGTCCTCTACAGAGTGGTGAGAGTGCTCCTACCCTTTCTTATTTACTGCAAAGTGTTTTCGCGTCCTAAAGTTGTGCACAATTTTTATCTTTGATTATACTAGGACTCTGAGAGAACAGATGAGGGATACCAAAACCAGCAAATACGAAGTAGTCCTTGTTCAGAAAACCGCTGACAACAGATATCGCATCATCCGCACCAAGTTTTGAATCATTTCGTGGGTGCACCGCTTTCCTATGTGAACGGCAACCTTCGCGAATAAGAATTGAGCCGGATATAAGACGCTGAGCACTTCTAATTCCGTTCTATTCCAACTTTCCCGGCAGCCTTTCGCTGCTGGATCACATTGCCTGGATTTGCCGAATGGCGTGGTGAGCGAGAACCGAAGAAGAGAATCGGAGAGCCTGTATATTATTCCGCCATACTTTCCCTATTTGTCACATTTTCATACAGCGGCAATGGTAGCCCAGCCCTACCTAAGCGTCTCTGTTTAGGCAAGGGTGTTGCGAAAGAGCTTCTTTTTGTTCCACTCCCACTAGCACTTTAACACACTTGGCATTGCGAGTTGGGGTTGGGGAAGGGTGGAGCTAAATGATACAAAAACACTCTAGGGCAAGAAGCAAACAACTTTCCTTCATTACGGTTGCGCCCTCTTTCATCAAGAAAATATGAACCGGAAATTTGGGACGACGATATGACTCCTTCATTTTTCGCCGATCTCTTCAGTCTAGGAAAACGCCAATTTCCTGAGACAAAAAAAAAAGGTAGCTCGCAAAGAATCTAGCAAACAAGAAACGACCGCACACTACCCACGCAAAGGCGACTGGAAGGCTTGTTTATCTCCGATCCATCAACTACCCATTTTGCCGAAGCGGCAGGAAATACATTTTCCATCTCCACGGCAAAATGCTTGCAGGCATCTTTGTAGCTTGCACACTGGTAAAATATCAGCGCCGAAATCGGGCTGGGTTTCGTCAAAAACTGCATTCAAGGTGGGGCATGACGGAAAGGCGCCGAACACTATCAAATTCACAGGAATACGAGGAATTTCTATCTTTATCTTCTACATAAACTGCACAATAACAGAGTGCCTGCCTCAACATGCTTATGACGTCTAGTTCTTCGTACTCAGAATGATCAACAGACGTTTTCGCCCCGCAAGAAATCGACCGCCAATGTTGTATGCTCGTGTGATCAATTGGTCCACAGTTTTAATCACCTATAGATTTTTATGCCGTGATATAAAATCTCGCCGCAGAATTTTTGCAGTTTTGCGCAAATTTTTACCCACCCAGGCACCCTAATCTTGGGAGAGCTAGACCGCTCCTTCCGTTGCCCTCCACAAAATACCGCAGCTACTGCTCATTGCTTATATCGCCTACGTGTTCGGCGATATGGGGTCAGATCCTCCGACTCGAGGAGCGACCTGGGCCAGAGTCGGCAAACATAGTTTTTGTCTCCTTCTCTCACTGACATCAAAACCAATCGGTTCCGATAGAATAAGGATCCGCGACTTTGAGACTCTCGTTCTACAAGAACATTGTTGCTTTTCGCGCCGTTGACCACTAATTTTGTATTTTAGTTTCACCCTTGCCACTTTCTTGGATTTTTTTTTCACAACCTGTGAAGGTCAGTACGTTGCATGTTTTATGTTTTAGTGAAGAAAAAAGAAAAACAACACGATAATTAACAACACAGAATTAATTCTTTTAAAACATACAAAACTTTTTGAGAAGCAGCATCCTGGTTTAACTTATTTTAAGGTAAGCAACGTGGTTTCTACTGTAAAAAATGCGTACCTCATTTATCAAAATGGTTCAGTTAATAATCACAATATTCCAAATAAGAGATAAAATGCGCGGACTCCCTAACCTTCTGTTGCGGGGCAGCAACCGCGCAGAATTTATGGGAATCTTATTGTGGTACATGTCTTAACCACGTTACTCGTTCCCTTATGTTTGCAGAAGAATTATTCACCTAGATGCTATTACAATGCAAGCCAGAAAAACGGCTGTTTTTTTTTCAGCAATTTCGACAAAATGAGTCTGTTGTCATGAAATTGTTTGAACACAATTTCTTCAAACATTGAAATTCTGAAAACAACTCCTTTGTTTTAATTGCTTTTTGATGCTTTGTCCATTCTGCATTAAGACTGAATAAACAAGTTTTGAGAAGCATGTGCTCCCCGCGTTCCCCACTAGCGCAGCGCACTCCCTTAAGTCAACAGCTTTATGCGCCTATTTCAGCCTTCATTTTAATTTTGGAAGAACCTTCAGTATTAAAAAAAACAAATATCGGAAATATGCTGCAACCTTCAGCCGGGACTTACTCTTGTTCATGCTATGCGTATGTCACCTTACTAGACTTCGATGGTTTATTTTCAGCTACTCGTACCTTAATAAATCTAACAAAGTCGGAAACTGCATTCGCTCAACTGTATAAAACCGGATTTCAGATGTGTCTCCAGCTAGGTTAATAATATTGAGATGGGTGCCCTATGGAAACTTTGTAGACGTAATGCTCCTCTTGTATTCCGGAGTCTATGGAGCCTGTAGGGCTCATTTAAAACACGGAATAGATTTCTTCAATTTTTATTAACATACCGGTGCCAACTGCACTGGTTCATGCCACCATTTGATATGCAACGAGCTCACTAACTCGCGCTACATGATATCGCAGATGCAGCACAATTAGAGCAATATAAAAGCATGCTTAGTTTCTTCTAACTATTTTCGCTGCCTCAGGTAGGAAGCTGTTGTCACCATAGAATGCACAAAAATTACTCAATAATTGCAGACGTTGAACAAGAAAGAGAGCTTGAGAGCTTTCATGAATTGGTCTCATACTAAATTTAAAAATGTGCACTCTTAGTCTACATATGGAGCAACGTGCGGATACTGCGGTCACAACAATTTCACGACAACGGACGCGTTTTCTCAGAATTGCTTTAATGCTCCCAAAAATGTACGTAAAGGTTGGGGCATTCTGGACCGAGCACTGTGCAACAAAGGAACAAGAAGAAGCGAACAGCAGGCCATGAATTTCAAGATGAACTACGGTGTAATTATTTGCTCCCCAAAGGCAGCATGCGCAAGTGTGTCGTCTATCGACGTAGTGAAAGAATCATCACTATTCATTTCAACCATTCATCCAATAGTGGTGACCAGTAATTACGTTATTATTGGAGAGTTGGTGCCCTAGTAACGAAATACAGTCCAGACTTCCAGCTTCCCATTGCCATCTTTCGCAAGTACGACAGTCTCTGTATGGCGACGGAGTGAGGTGTCTTTCGACTTTCGACGACAAGAAATAATTCAATGCTACGAAGATGTCGTGCCCTTCGAAAAAAATGTCTATTTTATATTTTATTGATTACTAATTCAACAATGATTCCTCTCGGCAAAATATTTTTTGATCGTTTTGCTCGCATGTGTGCTGACGCACCAATTTCTGCTTCGAGACTCAGCCACTGCGAGTGCGCATTATTGGTCTAAGCACCCCACTGACACTGCCCCAAAAATATTTAGAACTTTTATGAGCGTTTTATGCGTTTGAGTATTTTCGCCACTCAAGTTCGATGATCCTTGACGACACATGACACTTCGCCGCATGACCCATGGCAATACTTGGATCCCGAATGCATAGTGAAACTAGAAATCCCGTTTCCTGAAATTTTTTTATCCAAGTTTGCAATTTTGCTGCCTTGTCAGTAGATAGACTTCCATTGTACTACTTCTACAGAAGAATCATCATAGGCTTTAACCTGCTCGACAGAAAATACATTTCCTCACTTTCGTGAAAACACTGCGTGCAGGGGAGCATGCATTCAAACCGAAATGCAGTGAAGAAAAGCATTAGCTCAGCCTTGAACCTCCTCCCTAAAAGTGCGCGCTGATTCCTTCACATTTCCGACAAGTTGTTTGGAATTCTAGTTCTATAATTCCCACTACCTATTTCTTTCCCTGCGTTCTCTTTGCTGTTTCTCTGGTATGTTCTTTATACCAAATAATAGGTGCCCACAGAGACAAATGTTGTCGCGATCTTCGCGGAGTTTTCCACCATTTTTTCAGCTTCTCTGACACGCCGACGCACGCACGCACGCACGCACGCACACACGCACGCACACACACACACACACACACACACACACACACACACACACACACACGCACACACACACACACACACACACACACACACACACACACACACACACACACACACCACGCACGCACGCACGCACGCACGCACACACACACACACACACACACACACACACACACACACACACACACACACACACACACACACACACACACGCACACACACACACACACACACACACACACACACACACGCACGCCACGCACGCACGCACACCACACACACACACACACACACACACACACACACACACACACACACACACACACACACACACACACACACACACACACACACACACACACACGCACGCACACACAAACCGGGGTGCTACCGCCTTTCCAAATTTGTAATGGCGCTCTTAACCAGCGTCCACATTTTAGCTGGCCAAGTGCAGGAAGGGTTACCACGCACCGATGACGAGCAGCGAGGTCTCGTGGTTGCGCGTCCGGTCCTTGCGGAAGTCCACGCGGCAGCGGTACACTCCCGAGTCGGACACGGAGAGCGCCTGCAGCCGCAGGCCCGGCGCCGGCTGCGTGGCGAAGTAGGCCCGGGTGCCCCACGCGATGGACGAGTGGCGCGCCTGGGAGACGTCCCCGCGCCTGGCGTCCACCGAGTAGACGGGCGTGGGCAGCGCGTCCTTGTACCACAGCACCAGCGCCACCGAGTCATTGTCCGGGGACAGGTCGCACGGCAGCAGGGCCTCGCCGCCCGCCAGCGCGGTCACGTGAGCCACTGTGGTGCGAAAGAGAAGAAGAAGGAAAGTCGGGGAGGGTATTGCAGTTGAATCAGAACTTTTTACGCATGTTTTAAAATGGATACGGTACCATTATGTACGGAGTTTGAGCGATATTAAAAATTGTCGGAAATACGCTCGTGCTATCGATAAGGCTTCGAGTTCATTTCTGCATAGTTTCGATGTGATCTGTACATTCTGGGTACGACGTCGGGTGAACCCTGTCTGGTTTTCAACTTTTTCCTAAGGCGTATGCCATCTGTATGTTCCCTGCGGTTTTTATACATATGAGTCACGAAGAACCTTGAGAAATTAGGCTTAAAAGAGGTGCTTCTTATGATATACATGACGGAAGACAACAGCCACCGAAAATAAGAAGCATAGGGGATTTTTTCTTTACAAATTTGCACTGTTAATTCATTGGAGATTAATAGTGTAACTATCCAAACACTTAAAGATAATTGATAAGAAAGCAGAACTGGTGGGATTCGAATCCACGGACTGCGAATTTCGCGTCCGGTGCTCTACAAACAGAGCTACGGCGACGGCTGTCCAATCTTCGGCTTTATGGGGTATTTATATGTAGTGCAAACGAACAATGAGAGTGTTCATCAGTGCCTCTCTCGTTCATAGCGCGTACGTAGTACGTAGGACGTAGTACGTCCAGTATTACCTCGAGTGCCACGTACGAACATGATCGAGTGGTGAGGTCGAAAGCTGTGCGAGAACCCTCTTACGCTACCTATAGCATCAAGGCTGCCAGATTCGAGGCCCTTGTTAAGCCATTAAGCATACAAGTAAAGGGAAAAGAGGTGCTTCTTATGACGAACATGACGGAAGCCAACAGTGACCAAAAGCAAGGAATCATGTTTTTTTTTTCGGTGGTCATGGGTTCGGTTCCTACCGGTGGCACGTGGTTGTTTTTTCTTCTGCTTTTTGATCAACTACCTTTAAGTGATTGAATGTTTACTCTATTCATCTCCAATGAATTAACACCACACATTGGGGAGAAAAAAGAAACATGCCATATGCTCCTTGGTTTCGGTGGCTGTTGGCTTCCGTCACGTTTGTTCACAACGAGCACCTGTTTTCCTTCGCTTGTATGCTTCCAGTCAAGACCGCCGCGGTGGCTCAGTGGTTATGGTGCTCGGCTACTGACCCGAAAGACGCGGGTTCTTTGCCGGCCGCGGTGATGGCGTTTCGATGAAGGTGAAATGATAGAGGCCCTTGTACTGTGCGGTGTCGGTGCACATTAAGGAACCCAAGTGGTCGAGATTTGCGAAGCCCTTCACTACGGCGTCCGTCATACTCCGAGTGGCTTTGGGACGTTAAACCTCCATAAACGATGAACCGAAAAGTCCCGTCGTCGCTATCTCTCTACACCGATATCACGGACCATCAACGTCTTTTCTCCAGAAGCTACGTCCACCAGAAGCTCAATAGTTAAGCCCACCATCTATTCAGACGCCCACCTCCATTCTATATATTATTCCTGTGCCGGCGTCGGTGTGTGAGAGCGGAGAACAGGAGCCTCAAAATCCCTAGAAGGTCCAAACTCCATCTGCCTCCGCACTCCACCGGCATTCTCTAGAGACCTTCTCCTACCAGAGGCCCATGAGAGAAGTCCGCCACACACCCGCATACCAACATCTACTCTCCACCCACCAACGCCATCCAGAAAGCTAAGACCCACCGGAAGCCCACGCAGCCACGGAGCGAAACCCACGTCCATACTTCAGAGACATCCACTAGCCAGAAACTTATGGGGAAAGCTCGCCACCCACCCACGCACTTATCTCCACCCCCCAAAGTGCCTTCGCTACCAGAGGTTCAAAAAGCAGCGACGCGAAACACTCATCAACCCGCCACAGGCCCATGAGTGGATTATATCCCCCATACACGCACACTTCTCGAGCCTGTGCCCGCTTCTACCGTCCATAAGGATTTGACCCACTTCCATTCTCCAGAAGTCCACAGAAGCGCAACGGAAAAGTGGCAGCCAAATCGAATTCGAAGACCCAGTGGGAATGCGAGGGACGTACGCTGAAGGAATACGAAAAGCTTCCTGTTGTAGCAACTTCTATGCACTAGTTTGCATGATCATCCGTAAATATTTCTCTTCTAGGTAGGAGCCATTTCAGCAACAGGAAGAAGCAACCGTTTTATCATACCCATGCGTTTCGCCTTTTAAGAGCCGATCTTTAGGTGGAAACGCACATTACCACGCAATATCTTTTCTTCACATTATACAAGCGTTAAAAAAATCATCCAGTAATTATTTACTGCCATTAGTCCGCCTAAGTCGATAAACTGTCTCAATAAACGGTTCGGAGTAAGTACAGTTGCGAAGCCACAGCTTCTAATTCGCACTTTATACATTGTTGCCTCTGATGCCTGCTCGCGAAACAGAATTCATGCTCTTGCTACTTTTTCAATCACACCTCAGTTTGTTCTGTACATATTCATCCTTTCGAACTAACCCTAGATATGAGCACTAGCACAATGTCTATTCAACTTACTGTGTGTTTTGATCGCTTTTCCCTCATCCTCTTTCACTTCTGTGTTGATATATTTAGATATCATAGAAGCTCAGTACATCATGCAACGCGAAGCACCGCAGAAACGAGATCCATAATTTAAAGAAAGAGCCATTGACGCAGGGGTTGGCGCTCGACGTACCGAACATTCCCCGATCTCGGCCACAAGAAAAAAAAACGCACAATTGTGACCATAAAACCGCGCGAATATTCAATCAAGTATGTCTCATGAGTGCTACTAAATTTTTCAGTTCCCTATAGTTTCTTTTTCAGCGTGCATTTTTTCGTGTTTACGGGCGGATTTTCTAAGCATTTACAGGGTCCTTTTGTAGCCTGCGTGCATTGGGGCGCGAGAAGCGAATACATCAAATGTCGAGAACATTCATTCTTTTTTTCAGTGAGAAAAATGAATGAAAGAACAAGGCTTATCTCAGGACCTATGAATAATCTAAGAGGTGAAGGAGAAGGTGCTACCAGAAATAACGCCAGCGTTTTGAATTGTGCCGAATAACGACTCCACCCTGGCCGTCATAAGCTATTCGCGCGAAAGACGACAATGCGAGCTTCAGAGGGGCGAATAGCAACGAGTCAAGACAAAAGTAGGTCGATTCGAGTTTTTCAGACATATTCGAGGCGGCGGGGAGCCTCCTCTGTCTCTTTTTTACCTCGAATCCGCCCAAGACGATTTTTTCATGCCGAGCCAAGCGTGAATGCCCACTGAAGAAAAATGTATCAGTAGCTTCTAAAAATATCGCAGTGAAGGAGAGTGCGAGAAATGTGTAGATTTTTTTTGTGAATTCGCGAAAAACATTTTTTTTAGTGGATGCTTTTTTATTACACCTTCAAACTTCTCTTTTTGATCTCCCACTATATATTTAATGATCCGCTGCGTAACCCAGCAATAAATACAATGTCTTCTTGAAAATGTTATCGAATTACGCCAACACAAACGCATTTCATGCATTATTGTCGCAAGGAAAATAGTGTACTCTGCCGCCCTAAAACGAAAATAAAAATTGGCGGTTATCTATAGATAAACCTGGAGTGACGCGATAGCTACAGCTAGCCGAGTGGAACGTGCTCAGTTGGATTATAAAGCCAGTCTTTCGCAGCTCCGTTTCGCTGGGCGTTCCTTCTTCATCTTCGTCCCACTTGACACGGCGCATGCGCACAGCTGTGGCAGCTCGGTTTCGCCGGCGCGCCGCGCCGCTGCCAGCAGTAGCTGCTCCGCGTCACGTGGCGGGTCACGTGACCAACCAGGTGACGAACCACGTTATCACTGCACCGCACCACGTGACAGCGTGGCGGCGCAGCCACGCTAAAGTCTCGAAATGCTACCGTAATGTAGCTATCGCTGCAAAACTTCTCTTAAAGATACGCCGTTAGCTTTTTTGTTCTATTTTGACAACTAGGAAGAATTTACCTTTCTCGAGCCGAACTCCTAATTTAAACAGAACCGAGAACAAAATATGGGCGGTGCAATTTTATTCATGGCGCCATTATGATGCCCTTGATCTATTTACGTTTTATTACGTAATGGCTGACAAGTTAGTTGGACTACAGCATGGTAGTAACACATACGAGAGAAGAAAAAAACGCGAACACAGGCGCTGAGTAATAAGTGCGTTTATTGCTTCGACCTGGCTTATAGGTATAGGCACCAGGTCGGTGACAACACAGGAAAAGGAAACCACTCACGCATCCATGGCACGAATGTCATACCCATCTGCCCTTTTCCTCTAATCGTTGGAGTGCATATTGCAACCGCGCAAAGCGGCGAGGGACGAACAGAAGACGAACATCGTCGTTTTGTGCGGTTGCAATATGCACTCCATTTTTAATCACCAATTAGCCTGCCTTTGCCTGCTACATGTCCTCTAATCATTCACGTTGTCATTGTAGTTCATAAACAATTGCTCTTGTTTGTTCAGACGTACGGAAGCCTTTCTGACGCATCTGTCAGATAATTTGAGAATGGCATGAGATTCTGAGATGAACCTTGAGGCAATGCCCCAGCACTTCGGCAGAACAGTTGTTCTTCCGAATGCGGGTTTACAGTCTTTGCAAATGCTACAGTTTTGCCTTAATTCCACTGAATTTAACATCCTTAACATTTCTTTTTGGTTTGCGTTGTCTTGTATTCAGATACCTACCAGTTTGGCCGATATGGATAATGCCGCATCACAAGGAGATTGAATAAACAACTTTTTTTTTTCACAGGATACAAGACACGGACGGCGTTTTGTCAAGCATTCGGGTTCTCAAGTGGTGTGAGATTTAACCCTTCTACAAAAATTGTGCAATACTGTTGTTAGTGCCGTTTAGACAACATGAATTACTGCTCTGTTTCCTATTTTGTCCAGGTTGTGTGACACAGCATGCCGGTAGGGTATCACCGAGACCTCCCTTGGACACTTGCGCTGGGTTCTTTTCATTTGTTTTTAAGCCTTTTTTTCGGATACAGCAATTAGATGTGCTGGGTAACTGGCTTCCTAAACGCGATGCGCTTGTTTCCGAGAAGGATCTTCTTGTCTGTCGTTGTTCATATGACTTTTCAAGAGCGTACTTGAAACAAGAGTTTACAGTGGCTCTCTTTACCAACTTCAAATGTGTCAAAGCTTATGGAAGGACTCGCTCACTACGCCTTGTCTCAGGGGCTGAGCACAAATGTTCAAAGCCGAAGTACAGACCCAAGTCAAACAATCAAACGTGAGTGTTAACCAGGCACTGATGACTTACTGCCAACGTTCGAAGGCAGTCATTGAAGATATTTACGACTTCGGACAATCGTGCCTTAAAATACTCTTCGTCGTTGTTCAGGATTACAACAAAATTACCTACAAACCGAAACACATTGCCTACTCCAATCTCGGCTCATCGATACTGAGGTTACGGCCTCTCGCAGCAAGGTGTATAATTCTCAGAATCGGCGCGGTGGAAGAACAACTGCTCTGCGCAGGTGCCGGGACACCCGCACGAGTGATGATAATTCAAGCTGAAGCTCAAGCCATTTGTAAATTTTCTGGCATGGTTTCTATAGGTATAAGCCAGATCATGGCAACAAATGCAGTTGTTAGTCAGCACCTGTGTTTGCGTAATTTTCTCTCGTAGTGCTTGTTGCTACTGCGCTGTACTCCTCAGCTCAAGACTGAGTAGAAAGTGAAAATGTTTATTCGCGTATTAGTTTATCAAGTATGCCCAAAAAGTATGTGATGACTCTAAAAGAGGACAGAAGGGGCACCCCACTGGCTTGCAATCCAGTGCCATCCAGTTTTCAAAGAATGTAAAATCATCAGTAAATATAAACAGCAACTAACACGTGAGATTGCTAGAAGCCAGACAGATACGAAAACTGAAAGATAAATGTGTTAGTGCAGCATCTATCTCGCTCTTATAGAGGGAAACTGAATTCCTTGATGATGTAAATAAAAAGTAAGTGCGTGTTATGTGGTGACTCACGTCATGATAGCCTGGTAGTATTTCTGCGATATTCAGCCTGCATAAGAACTTCACATGCAATGAATAAACTTCAGCTGAAAGTTAGCGCTCGTGGTGTCTCTTTCATTGTTCGTCCTGGCTTCTTAGCGCTATACGTTCCGTCACGGCAAAACAACTCGCCCGAAAAGCCACTCGGAACCAATCCTGCACAGGCGAAAGTTGCTCCAGAAACTGCCCAACATTCATCGCTGAAAGCTCCATGTTTTTCTTCGAGACCGCTTCTTACGTACACTTTCAAGCTGTAAAGAGGCTCTACCACAACAACCCTGCTAATGCGGTGAAGTTGACACCCGGCCCCCAGTCGATTCATTATGCAACATTTTGTTTCTGCTGCAATCTCCACTGCGCTTATGAGGTGCAAGTTGACGAACTTACTGTCTTCTATTGCATCACTAATAGGGAGAAGAGAGAAGAGGGGTAACTGAGAAAATTGCAGTTAGTCTAGTTTTGCAAAGTAAGGGCGTCAAGGGTGGTAAGTAAGGGTGTCAAGCCTGTCATAGCGTAAAGCTAGGAGGTATCAAATGCTAACTTTTCAACGCTGAGACCTGCGTTATGAGCATTATTCTTGCTATTGAGGAATTTCGACGGAATATAAGTATAAAAATGATAAGAATGACTAAAGGGCCTGGATTTTTGCTCATTTCAAGGGAGTCGGGCATGATCAACTTGTTATCAACAAGGCAGCCTCAAGTCAGGTGGTGTTAACCTACAATCAACAAGAATAATGTACCCTGCTCCTGTTGTCCTGAGTTACATCTTCCTCGCGTCTTCGATCCAGTGGTTTGTTGCACTAAAGTTAGAGAGCGAGTAAGAAAAAGAAAGGTGCGCACCAACGACACTCCTAGTAATCACCGAGCCTCTCGCCGCTGGCAGAGATAGCGAATGACGGTGTGAGTAGCAAAGGAAAAACAAACAGGCATTTATGGACATGCCCGCTCACGAACCACGGCGTATCGAGCCGGTGTATGCGGAGCGAGAGAATGCAAGTAAAGATATGAAAAGAAAAAGAAAACGCGACGACGAAGCACGAAGACAAAGTGGGGAGCCCCCCCTGAAAATAGCGCTTCCTTATCACGGTTCGAATCATCTTTTGCCTGCGGGGAAAGAGGTGGGTTGGGGTGGGGGCTGAGCTAAAAATAAAGATAAAATATGCACAACATACACTGGCGCCGTCCTCTTTTTTCTCCACTCTATGGCAAAGCTCGCGTGCTTCGCACCTCTTCCGATGACCTGACGTTCACTCCTGTGAGCACCCTCCGCCCCCTCCACTTCCCCCCCTCCCTACCTTCGGCACACACTGCCATCATTCGCTACGGTTCCGGCTCGCAAGAGAAAAACCGCCGAGATAGATGAGCCACAGCAGTTTCCTCGCCCAGGCGTCTTCTATATCTCTTTGCTCCTACTATCCTGTCAGTCGATTTCTCCTGCGCCAAAGAAAAGGAAAAACTGCGTGTTCATTTTTACAGCTGCGCTTTTTTTCTTGTAGTTTAAGTTTATTTTCGGTCCCACCATGAAGCGTTTTCAGCGGCTTTGGCAGCTGCATTGCGCGCCGCTCTTTTAGGCCATACTGGCGCGATAAGAAAGGCTATCCACCCTGCCCCAACCACACTACACGCATTTGTTCGAACTTGTTCGCTAGATTTTGTACGCTTTCTGCGTATCTTGCAGCCTTTCTTTTACATTCGCTCCATTTCCTTTTGATAGTGTCAAATTGCAGTTTCTTTTTTTTAAACCTCGCTGTATTTGGCCGCAGTTTAAATACTGCATAAAGAATGAAAGAATACGCGTGCCATGTTCTCACTTTTTTTTCTGTGTTCTTCTGTCTGTCACGTGCCTGGTGCGACAAATTACGGTAAAGGAATGCAGTCCGGGCGTTTTTGCACAGTAACCGCATTTTCGAGTTCTCTCCTTATGTTGTCACACGCTTGATTACATTCGTTCAGTGGTGACAGCCGGGAATGTAGAAAGATGTGAAACGGATAAAAATTTCGCTTGAAAGTTCTGCTCAATCGAGTGTTTTGCGGATATCTAAACGAAAAAAAAAGAAACAGCTATGAAAACATTGTTTAACACCGCAAGGCGGGATATCGATTTCAACAGCTTCTAAAAGGATGCACTCTTTGGTTCCGAAAACATAGGCGTTTAGCACTCCGGTAGCAACTACGATATCTCCTGTGTCAATGCTATTCAAGATTTACCAGCAAGTCTAAATAGTCTGGTGCGTCGGCCGTTAAAACGTGCAAGAAATTGTTGTACGCATTAAGGCTTCTACTTGGAATAGTTGTTATGACATCTTAAACAAGCTTTTGTGCTACAGTTTACGACAGAAAAAATGAAACAACAGACAAAGCAGGTACACACCTTTTGTGTATAATAAGTGCAAACAAAACTCTCTCCTATATAAGCTGAATGTTCGGAAAGTTTTACGGATATCTTTATCATTTGCACCAGGTATGTGCAGAAGCGTATACATAAATTAGGTCAAACTAGAAAGCAGTTCGACTGGCAGCAACTCGTTGATGCTTCTTAAAGTTTCTTTTGCATGTAGTTTTTCCCGCTCAGCATTGCTCTGAGTTCATAAAATGAACGAAACAAGGCACTTATTAACAAGAAAAACACGAAATGAAGTATAAGTAGGTATAAAGAATGTAGAGAACAGTGCAAAAGTTTTCAAAAATGGTGGCTAATTTCTTTGTCACACGCCTGCTTGAAATTCCAAACAATGATTGAGTAGAATTTGATTGCTTGCCACTGGGTTAAGAAAGAACTAAAAACTAAAAGATGGAGCTAAAAGTGCACATTTGTCTAGAGACTGATAGCGTCGACAATATTCTTGGTTTAAATGGAGTCTCTTTGGATGTAGCTGTGAAGATAAGCGCCACTATCTCACTCTGTCTGGAGTGGCACAGCAGCGCAAATCGTTGAAGATTCTTTAGAGGGAAGTGAGATTGACTCCACGAGTGGGACAACGGACTTCGGTGACGTAGGGAACAGCGACGCCTAAAGAGACCAGCGAGAAGCGGTGAGAGAAGCGAAGGTTAGTTTACAGCTATCTGTTCGCAACTTCTTCGAAACTCCGCCTTAAAACCCGGCTTTTCCCCGCTGCTGCATCACTGAGTTTAAGAGATGGCGGCGCTGGCTGTGAGCTTCGCTGACAGCGATGTTTGATGCCTTGCCATCATTTCTTTTTCGATGTATTAATTTTTTAGGCAGTGCTGTGAACTTCGCTTCATATCCTGCTGGTTGAGTGACAGTCGCTAGCCTCCAAACTTTGGCCTCGTGATTGCACCAGATTTTTATACTCCGATTCTTTCAGATGTTCAGCAACTGTTATTAGCACACAGCTGTTGGGAGAGTTGGTCTTCTAGTGCACAAAAAGGGGGCTGTGAAAGCTCGACCTCTGCCTCGACGGAGTTTCAGGTCGGGTGTCCTGGTTATCCCAATCTTCATATAGCTGCCGCATTTCATTGAGAAGAGTATCCGTGATTTTTGCAGCCGTTTTTTTCTGTAGAGTTGCTCAAAGATACAAGCGTGCCATCGTCATGTTAACATTCTCATTCTATATTAAAAGCTTTGCCTACTTTTTCTATCTCAATAACTAAGCTTATTGGAGACACCTGCATGCTCTTGCAGTGCGTAGGGGATTTGTGTTTCGTGTTCGCTGTTGAACATATGCCTTACATTGTATTGTTCCGTCTACGATCAGTAGACTGAGTTGCGTCGATGGTTCATTAGAGCGAAGGAAAACAACTAAATCTAGCGGCGAATGCAGCGAGAGGTCCCAAATACGTGTTGATAAGAGAGAGAGGGGAAGAAATGTAGGCATAGCTGGGGCGTGTTTTGCTTTTAATTCTCTCCGCCAACAGAGCGTGACCAGAAGGGAGCGAAACAAAGAATCACCGATGTAACGGAGAGAGGAGGAAAGTTTTCCCCGATCGATGATTCTCTACGGCACCAGTGCACAAGAGAGAAGAGAAAGCCGCGCCCGGCTGCATTGGGAAGCAACCAAAATCACCCCTTGTTTCGGTCGCGTCGCCTCCTCCTCGCACCCCTAAGCAGTGCGGTTGTTCGCTTCCCTGTAAGCCTTTCCTCCACCGCCTCGACATTGTTCTTTTGGGCAGAGCGCGTCGATCGTATGTTGTACGGTACGCTGCCACGCCTGGGTCGCCTGTTATCGCGACAAAGTTCCTCTTTCTTGCGCTGCAAGCTCTCTTTCGAGCGGCTCCTTCCAACCTGCTTTCCTTTGATTTTCCTGCCCTCCCCCTCAACCTTCTTTCGATGCTCCGTCGCTAAAAGCACTCCACCATGGTCGCGTTGCACAGCCCGAGTTGTGACGCGGAGGCGCGTTTCGAACGGTGTGCCGGGTTGTTTGTTTCGGTGTGCACCACGCATCGAGACTCGCGCCAAGGGAATTCCTTTGCATCTTCTTTCCTTCCTCCGTAACCTCGTTCGGTCTTCACTCTCGGCGAGGTGAGTGAGAACTTCATTTGCCAGCGAGGACCTTTCTAGTCCCCTTACCACTCCCGATACTTTTTGTTACTGCGGATTTGTTGCTTCAGGCAAACCACTGCAATTCTAAATTCTTGTCCGCAAGCAAATCACGCTGTGAAAAAAGAAACGGCGACGTGTTTACGTCTCCTTCCTACGTCGCGGGTGTGTGTATTTTATTCTTTGGCTCGGCGGTTTTTATTTCGAGCAGGCAAAAAAAAAAAAGAAAACGTTTGATTTTTTTTTTTTTTGCTGAATGAAGTTCTTGGCCAACATCGTCGAGACGAAAACCGTTTTGACAAAAATATGCATTTCCAGTGGTATGGAAAATAGTAAAGCAGGTACTATCGAATGAATAAACTGAAAGAAGTTGAAAAACTCACGATGACGAACTCACTGAATAAAAAACAAACCCCATTTTAAATAGCACCATTTTCACATCAATTAAACGAAATAAACACTGGATAATGGCTGAAAATGCTAGCACCTAAAATTACAGTTTTCTATAATACAAATAAGTCGAATGAGATGTCCGAAAATGTAAACTCATAATTTGTGAAACATAGGTAGTTTTTATGGGGGCATTTTTGCGCAATATGATACGTTTACATACGCTTGCTGGCAATCAAGACAAGATCTAGAAGCCTGACCTTCACTTTCTTAAGTATATTTCATCGACCTTTTCTCCCAAATATAGGCTTTTCAATATGAACCTAGCCATTTTTTTATACCTAATTTCGCTGCGTGCCGTAAGAGTTAAGCAGGTGATGTTTTCACGATGCACTTAAAGAAGCATTAGAGCCTTATTTTTTAACTGTAATACGAGGTGCTTCGCTTGGATATTAAAAAAGGAAATTCTTATTCCTGTAGACGTCTGCGAACTTTTTTAGCTTAAGTTCAGCAGGGAACTACTGGGCTACAACCGTAAGCCTAAAACAACTTACTTCCGGTAACTTTGTGCTAGAGGGATTTTTCTTTGCCAGCTTTCTGGCGTGCATATGAGTCTATTTGCGGGAACGCAGTGTCGTTTGAAATTTAAATGTTGGAGCAAGAAGTTTGCGCACAAATTAAGGGCCTAAAATTTCTTTCCAAACGCCTAACTCTATTTAAGCAAAAAAACAGAAAAGAACTCTCAAAGGCGACATGGCTAGACATGAACCACTTGAGCGGTTGCCACGGTGTGTTTTGGAAAAGAATGAAACATAAATCAGAGTTTATTAATGCGGTAACTTTGCTCTAACCTTGGCTCCCGAACTAGCTTGGTTTAGTTCTGTTAGGTTTATGTGGGTATTAGAGAAAAAAAAACACTTTTACCGATAAATGCTTGCGTATAACAACGGCTGCCCTAGGCATACCGTACGGGGCCCAAGCCACTTTAGTAGTGCAAGTCTCTGCTCCTTATGACTAGTGGAGCAACTTCGCTTGATTCATCGAAATAAAGGAGCCACGTAAAGGTGCAAGAGCGAACGTGAATGCCCTGGCTTTGCTTTACCATTGATTTCGCACGAAGCATTCACCTGCAGAGGCAACTAGAGGAGACGCTGCTACTTGAGATACCTTCGCCGCAACGTTAAGAAGGTGGTGTATTGATCTGGCGCCGGCCAAAAATAAACGTGCTGGCGTCGCACTTAGGGCAGTCGACACACGTGCAGCTCGCAAGAGGCCAGCTCAAAAAGGGGTAGTTTTGGGTGCTACACCTGTGGCTGACAAGTTGTGCCACCTGTCCACAGTAACTCGTACCTATCTTGGTGGGCGCATGATGGTTTGGTACCTTAACAAGGTGGCATAAGAAATCTTACTGGTTGCCTTCGAGAATCTCAAGTTGTGCTTCTCTTTCACGTAGGCACTCAACCTCAGCAACGAAGAGAGAACAAATATTATGAAATGAATAAACTAATAAGAACTAACGCATACGTTACTCAACAAAGATCTTCTCTCGCCCTTAGCAGCCAATCATATCTAAATATGTCCTCGTTTGTTTGATAGTACTTTGAATTCTTGCTTCTCACAACGCTTAAATACAGGCTATAGTGAGCGCGTACCTTTTTCTATAAAATGATGATATGATATATCAAAAGCTAGATTGCGAATTTGCGTTTCTGAAAATTTTTGCATCGTAATAATGAAGGAAAAAAGAATTTTTTCGCACTAATCCACTGGAAACATGAGAGCGTATTAATGCTATCACCGAGAGATATATACATTACGCATCTATCTGCAGATGTTTGCTTTGCTTTCGGTGGGTTTGCGGAAATTTATTCTTTCATTTTTCTCATTTTCTCTCCCGTTCTCTCTTTTCTGACCGCTGCTTTCGTACGCAAGGTTAGAAATAAACTCTTCGCTTCATACGACGGACGTGTCTGCAGGGCGGCTTTTCAGGTGTCAGCCTCCTTTAGGGATAGTTTGGGGCGGTATGTTCTGAAAAACGGAGGTTTTCTATGCTTCGCCATCTTGCTTCTTTCTTTTTGCCATTCACTTGGTTTCACATGAGCGACAATACACTTCGCTTTTCTTTTCTCTCGCTCTCGGCCATAAAGAAAAGGAGTACTTCTCACGAGAAATGAACACGAAAAACAACACAAGAGACCCAAGCGCAGCGCAAGCACTCCAAGGTTTCATACTGTATACTTGCAAGCCAAACTGCTACCTGCCTGTAGTTGCTGGGGTAAAATGCCGGTGATATTCTCCCGAGCTTGAAAGGTCTGTTCGGCTGTGAGGGGTGCCTTTCGGGTTCGTGTGCGAGAGGTTTCACCAGCAGCCGGCGCTGATCAAAACGCTGGGAACGCAAAGAAGCGCAAAGAAAAAACGACGCGAACGGCAACAGCGGAATAGTAGCGAGCGTCTGCCCCTAGAAAATTGCTAGACTGACAGAAGAAAAGAAGCGAGTGAAAAGGAGGAGAAGAGGCTAGAAACCCCGAGGCCGAGGTGACCCAGATGATGATAAAATACGGGCAAGCGGCGCGCCAGATTGGGAAGATGGCAAGGCAAACAGAGGAACGGCGATGCCGGCGAGAAAGGTGAGCTCCCGAGCTTTAAAATATGACAAAAACTTTTCACAATATCTTGATACGCGGATTTATTCTTCATTTCTTCTTTGCAGTCGAAAAGAAGACGTACAGTCCGAACGTAACAAATGGCTGGGACTTTCTCGAAGCAGCGACGTGAAAATAGTCCGTATTCGTCTCCCCACGTGCTCTGTTCACCACTCCCTCCCCTCTTTCTTTGCACGACCTTCCTATCTTCATTCTATTCTTTTTTTCTCTCACCAAAGTATATTCGGAAGCCTCGTGCCGACCCCGTTCCCGCTCTGAGGCCGTCGCCTGTGCAATGGAGGTATCAGCCCGGGAAAGGGCAGATTTGTCACTGCCTAAGCAAAATACCTTCCTCTATCACGGATCGTCTCGCATTCTTCTTTTCCACTGGTCGTCATTAGCATCTCTACCAGCTTCACGCCTCTTTCCCCTACTCTTCATCATTCGTTCTTCCTTCTTTCCTTCCTTTCTCCCCCTCCCCCTCTTTTCCCCCTTTCTGTGCGCCTCGAGTCGTAGCGCGATTATTCCCGTCCAGATCTTTGCGTTCCGTCGAGCGAACGGCGCGTTCGTTTTTCATTCACGCCCCTCTAAGCAAAGGAAAAGCTTGCCCGCGATCTTCACGTGTCTTGCTTCCGCTGCAAAGAAAAGGTAAAACTTGAAGCAGTAATGCAGATAGGAGTTTTCTTTTTGCTCTTGTTCGTGGCACGGAGGCCCAGAATTATCATTCACTGCAACTAGAGCGTCGTTTAGCAACGCGCACCATCAACATATGCCAAGCGCACTGACGAAGGATGCCACTGCCATCTCTCGTCATGATGACGTAAAGTTCAGGCTCACAGTCGACATGCTTCTCCTAGGGGTGCAAAGAGATATGGTCATTTATTTTGTACAGCCCTATGACCTCTCGCGTGCGGCGTACACGAGGACGTTTTTGGCATGATCTGGATCTGAGTAGGCGTTTTTGCGCAGGCAGCGTCCTTTCTTGACAGAATGCGAAAGCCTGCAACGCCATCTGGAGGAACCATATCACACTAAGAAAGAAGGTGATGCAGAAAAAAAAAACGGCCGATTTAGAATAGTCAGGCCAAATGCAAATTAGGTGCGCCAGCATTTTGGTTTTCACTTATGTTTCGCTTTGAGTTTGAGTTGGTTGGGTTGGAAGGTCGACGAAATCGAACTTAAGCTCCGCCTTGAGGGTATCACGTGATAGCGTTAACGGGTTTATGCCCCTATATGCGCAATGGGGTATTCACTACTTTACATTCATGGATTACTGCGAGTCCTCATAAGAAACCTGGCGAAGTGGTTAAGCGATGCGCTACTTCCCTGCGATGGCAGGTGCTCTTCCCGAGCACCAGCAAGGTAACGGAAAAAGACTTCGGACAAACAAGCATAGGTGAAATTTGAGATTAGGGGGTTTTAGTGCTGGTGCACTAACAGAGGCTAAAGAGGAAATATACCTCGTTCAGTTCAAGCCGTAAAATTTTTTTTCAGAATGCAAAAAAGAGAACTAGAAACTAACCTTCGTTACTACAGGCAGAGTTTATATTTCCTTGTTCCTTCCCATGTATTTTCAGAACATTGAAAACCATCTTTCTTATTTTGCACACAGAACCTGAACGTACTAGTGTAACAGACGCCCCGCAAGAAATTATGGTAAAACACCCGAGCACTCTGCGACATCACTGCACGTTCAAGAACCTCAAGCGTTCGAAATAAATCAGGAGACTTCTAGTATGACGTCCCTCATAGCCATAGTTTTTATGTTCAGGACATTCAACATGTTTTACCACGCCGTCTTAATGCATGAATAACAACCTAAGAGGCACGCCTTGCATTTCATCAGTGTGCAACGATACCGGTCAAACATTCTGCTACAAGCTCGACCTCTAACTTCCAGCTTTAACCAGAGCCTGCTGTTCATTCAGCATGCTCAGCTGGTCTCCAGCAAATGGTATTGGTAATCCCCCCCCCCTTTTTTTTCTTTTTGTGAACTCCCTAAATTATCTAAGATTAACCAACACTGCAAAGTTAACGCACTTAGAGTTGAATACGCATAAAAATGGCGGGTACAAACATAAAAATACGTGCACGTTTGATTTCGTTTTGGGATTCGAGTGCCGATTGCCAGATGTGGCTCCCCTTGCGAAAAGGATGCCAGGCGAAAGTGGGGGAACCGAAAGGAACGCGAATCCCAAATTGGTACTTGTCGGGCGCTATTCATGCGCGAAAGCCGCAGAGAAGAACGCGGGACGGCTAGCGTACGGCGGGGGCTGGCCCGTTGGTTGGGCGAGCGCAAAGAAACCGCGTGCCATGGGAGGAAGATCGCGATTCATTTTTCCGTCTCATTTGGTGCGCTCGCGAGATAAGGCCTAACCTGCGATTACTCGCCATCGCCACCTCTCCTGAGCACGCCCCCTTCTATGCAAACGCCCTCTCCTCCCCCTTACTCTCATCCGGCGTTTCCTGTCTCGCCCGACTAAGTGAAATCGATCGCAGGTGCGAATCGCGTTGCCTGCGCGCCTCCAAGCCAACACCTTGCCCATCTCTGCGCACTGCTTCCCTTCGCTACTCTCTTTCTCTCTCTTGCCAGTGCTTCTTTGGAAAGGTTAGCTGGGTAAGCGCGATGGGATAAGCAGGCGCAGTCGAACGTGTAGTAAGCAGCCCTGCAGACCAGTTTCCCCCCGGGTTTTTAGCACTGAATTGTCAGGTACGTTTTCGTCACACTTTCGTCACCTACCGAACCCCCTCTTCCAAGCTTCCACTATCTATTCACGCAACATCCGTTCGTTTCCTATAAGGCGCGAAATAGCTGCGCGTACTCAGGCCCTTTGAAAATGAAAACTAAAAAAATAGAACAAAATGAAGGACCACTTAGCGTGGGTGGGCTGAATGCAAATTAGGTGCGCTCGCTTTGCGGTTTTCACTATGGTATTGATTTTGGTTCGAGGCACGGTGTAAGAGGACGATTCGGTGGCGGTGTGTTTCAATCTATTGCTGAAGCATTTAGGTTGATAATGACGATGGCATTCAAAGCATAGCGCAAGATACAGGCAGTTGAATATGCGAGATGTTGGACTACGGCTATGACGGACTGGTATAATGCAACGGGCAGTGCAGCTGATCTGCTCGCGCCGCCGCGGGTTCTAAACCCATACGCGGACATAGAGTGCTTTGCCATAAAGTGTTTTGAATAGTTGGGTGTAAACACTGCTGGCAAGTTGACCACAACCCGATGGGCAGATTGCTACCTGCCTGAGGCTTCGTACAGACAAACATCGACGAGATGTGAGACTGGCGGTTATATGATAACGCACAAAAAGGGAAACGAAACCGCATACTCTCAAAAGGCTGGTGGTTCCAATGAATTTTATGTCGGAAAGCGAATTCATTTGATGGTTAAATCTCCCCGAACGTCTATTATGAAAGAATCACTGTAGTCGAGTGGTCCCTGGAGATTTCACGGGAAGTTCTGTCAATTGTTTCCCTGACATTTTTGCCCACTCGCGTCATTCATTGAATTCACGCAACATCCGCCTTCTAGACGCTTAAAATCAGCTCTACATACTTTGTTATTTTGAAAAGAAGCAAATATCAAAGAGAACGAAACGGAATAAGATTCTCTCAGCAGCTGACCGGTTGCAGTGAACACAGTACCGAAAAACGAACTTAGTTGCACGGAAATCACCTCAGTTCTCCTCAACTCGATTGCAAGACGTTCCAATTGCTCATAAAAGTTGGTGTGAAGAGCGAATGCTGTATCGGCGACTTCTTTTTACTCATAGACACTTGTGCAACTGATAGTGCACTAATATCAGCAATATATCAACCTTTATCATTCTTTTGTCATTATTGACCCTCATCCTTATTTAGTAACGCCCCTTATCTTTCCAAAACTACCACTAATATTATAATTATCATTGTCACTAACTACCGCTACCACCAACTACCACTGTCTGGTCTTGCCTATGACCACCCATTACTATATTATGATCTACTGCTGGAGTGATGCGACACCATGGTGACGTCATTGGGGTTTTTGCCCCACGGCTGCTGGACAACAACGCCGGGTTTCATTCACGATGAGCCATATTATCATTTCGCATTAAAATATAAATTATAGTCACAACAAAGAATCGTTAGGAAAGAAGTGTTTAACGTCGTTTTATGTCGTGGAGCATGAATTAAATTTGCAGTGTAAAGTTCTCTACTTCGAACGGAGGGGTTAAATCACAAAATTAAATTCCGGTGAAAAGCTCAATATTGACGCTATCTTTTCAGTTAAATTAAGCAATTCAAGGGTAGTAAAAGCGTAAACAGTGCTTTAGCGAAACCTGTCAGGCATATAAAACATAGGTTTTTGCTACAGTCGGCTTATAGAAAGTAAAGCGCCAGACAGCTGATCGATTACGTCATTTTTTAATGAGATTGAAACACAACAGACCTTGATTACTACACACGTCCCTGCGCGACTCATCGTCAAGCTAACAGCTGCACTGCAAAATTTACTGATCTTGCAAGGTGCTACTTGCTAACAGACGAAATTACTTCAATGTAGCCAATTATAAACGACGTAACGCCACCCTTTGAGTAATGGCGAGGACATGACGCTATAATTGCCTCGTCTTTGGCAATAAGCTATAAATCAAAGAGCGGTTTTGAAAATGGATCAAAGAACGCACATAAGGAAAACAAAAGTGTTGCAATCTTCGAAAATATCCGCCTTTGAATCTGGGTCACACACTGGAGGAACGATGCGCTGTAGAGCAGTGCAACGAACTGAGGGCGTAGCCCGCCGACACGAAAGAAGAAAAATAAGCTGCACCACTCCTCGAGTCGAAATATTGGGGTTCCGCATATCGCATATATTAGGAGGTGGTGAGCTCTCAGACAGCCCCTCTCTCTCTCTCTCTCTCTCTCTCTCTCTCTCTCTCTCTCTCTCTCTCTCTCCATCTCCCCCTCACCGTCATTTTGTTCCGGGCCGCATGAAAAATCTCATTTCGCGGCGCCCCGCGGTTGGCGTAGAGATAGCGCTAACTGATCGGCCGTCCCGAACACAGGCGCGCTGACGCGCTTCCATTACTCTCCACTTGTTACGTGCGCTGGCACGCTAGATGGCGTGCAGCTCACTCCACCGCGGCTAAAGGGTTTGTCTTCTCTCGCACTGGCATCGCGCATGCGCAGAAGCGCTCACGCTCGGAAGCCGCAGGTCCCATGTTGACTCCAGTACACTTGCCTGTTTTAAAGTTCCTCGCATAATGGCCGCCGGCGGTCAACAAACCTTATGGGTATCATATTTCTTCCAACTTGATCACAAAGCCGGAGCGAATGCCTTGCTTCTCGCTAATGCGTTCCGGGTGCCTGAAACGCTGCGATGACGGTAGAATGCGTTTTTGGATTATGACCTGTTTGTAATCACGAACAATGGCGGGTCCATGTTTTACGAAAATATTCCTGAGAGCGGCTCCGCCCTTTCCGCTGATACTGAGGCTCCGGTGAGCATCGAAGTGGCGACGTCCTGTGCAGCGCGCAGTTTGTTTGCCAGCTTCGGCGGCAAGTTCTTTCAGGTTAAACAGAAGGGCGCGCAAAATGGCGAGCCAAATGGCGCGCGAAATGGAGGTTGGGGGGGGGGGGGGGGGGGGGGGCTGAAATTGCGCCGCGATCGCTGCTCCCGAACGCATAGCACGCATTTAACGCAGTGGTTCGTTTCAAAAGCGATGCGTTCTTGCGGTGGATAAATGATTTAGTGCGCATTATCACATCAAACAGTAATCCCGCCCCTCCGCATCGTCTCGCGTTAAAGCCACGCTCCGTTTGGTTGGGCGGTTACAACTAAATAATATAACGTGTAGCGTGTTCAATGATGACGCTGACGGAGCCAAACAATCCTTTACGCTTTGTTCTGAAATGCACGGGCAGTAAAAAGCCACCTGTATTACAGCTCATTCATCCTTGAAAGATAGATTGTATCCTTGAACTGTCACTACAACTACTTTTTAGTGGTAACCGCTTATAAGTTTTCTTCTTCTCAGCTTAAAATTGCAGGCTTGGTTACCTCTTCTTGGCTTAAACTTATTGGCTTAAACTGCGAACGACTGCAATAATTTTTTTGTAGAGTATAAGCCAGCGCGAAATGTAAGGTCCAAGATTTTATTTGTATTAACTTCACGGTCATATTCGATGCACATTCAGCGCATGCGCTATCTTCGTGAGATAATTTATCTGCTCTATTAAATCCGCAAAATCATCCATAGGCCGTCGCAATTCAAACGTAGCACTACACACAATGCTGTAGCGCAAGACACGGCACTTTGGCGCACTCGACAGAGCACATCGCGCAGAAAAAAGTGTAACATTGTTGTCACCTCTTTTTTTTAGTGCTGTGGAACATCTAGATCTATTGATTAAATTCAGGAACTTTCGGAAAGGCATATAAAGTGGCATATCGACCTATGCTTTACAGTAATACTACATGAAGCGATAACGGACGCTCTTGGTAAGTTGGCTAAACGAGAACTGCGAAGCTAAATAAGTTAGCGGCCTCGCATTCTAAATTAGGCAACCTGTCTCAATTTCTGAGGACTTCTCTGCCAACTTCACCGCCCATTTGACGCTTTTATGACAGGTTCAGGAAGGAAGTAGAATGTTACATATAAAGGTGCCCAAATTTCAAGGCGGAGGAAACCTGTATTCAAGAACCTCAGTGTTGTTAGCTGCGCCTGAATACGTTTCTGAAAGAAGAAAAGGCTCATCTGGGAACTAAAAAATACAGTTCAAAAATTCTTTGGCGCTATTTTTTTTTACGAAGGAGTTTTGCTTTCATTTCCTCCTCAAGGCAAGACATCCTTTCGTCAGAAGGCTTACTTCCCCTAATGACTGCGCTGTAATCACGAAGATTCCATTTATTAGTTTGCACTTTGCTAAAGAAGCTGCCATTTTCTATATATGAGCTTAAAATGTTGATTATAAGTGCGAAATACTGCTAGTGCTCTTTTGCGATATTCGCGTCAGAGATATTTTGTTTGGTAGACATTGATTAGAGAGGCTGTCAGAGTAGGAGCAGATGTATTGCTTGACTCAAAAAATGCTTACTACCTTCTGTAGAGCGAACTATCTCACGTGTAGATAATCAGCTAAGCCTTACCATCAGTTACGGAACAGTCGAGCATGACGATTCCTATTCACAAAACTGTACACTTAAAACAGCTGTACAAATTTTGAATATTTAGCTGTCGTGCCAAGCGGTAACATTTAGCGCCGTTAGTAGGCGCAACAGCAATCCGAGGTGGAGAGCGCACTCTTGAATGATCACCGGAAGTTAAACTGGTAATCAACCTGCCAGATTGCATCAGATGAGAGAGATAAAAATGCAACGAACAAGAAAGATACTCAGAACTGGCGTGCACACGTACACACATGGGATTCCCACATGATGCGTGTGAGCGCCCTGCTGATAAGAAATTTTAAAAGGGCTTTGGATGCACTCAATGACGTATATGAGTAACAGCAAGAATATTGTGCGCCGCCATGCGGTCACGTGGTTGGTCACGTGGTGCGGAGCAGCTGCCGGCGGCGCGGCGCCGTGGTTGATCACATGGTTCGTCACCTGGTTGGTCACGTGACCAGCCACGTGGTGCGGAGCTGCTGGTGCTGCCGGCGGCGCGGCGCACCGGCGAAACCGAGCTTCCACAGCTGTGCGCATGTGCTGTGTCAAGTCTGACTTTGCAGTTCGACTGAGCGAGTTACACTCGGTCAGCTATGGCTATCGCGTCACTTCAGGTTTAACCAGAGCTAAACCACCGCCAATTTTTTTTCTCCACCATGTGAGCAGTGCAGTTGCGAAGAAACGATCAGGCACCTACTCAGTGACTGCCCTCGTTTTAAGCGAGAGCGTGCCTTCCTGGCTGCTACACTCCGCAGCTTGGACTCTCGTACTCTTACAGAAACCAAGGTTCTGGGGCCTTGGACAAAGCCTTTATCACAAAGGACATCGATGAAGGCGCCCCTGAAGTTCTTAAAAGGCAGGGGTTTGAGTTCCCGACTATAAATTTTAACCTTTAAGTGTGCGCCCTCTGTACCCTTGTCATAGTGGTCGATGGACACGTGAAAAACTCATTTTGTTGCCGCTCTTTCTTCCCTTTTTTTCACTATGTTCCCCTGCCCACGCGTAGGGTAGCCTAATGAGCGTCGCCTGGTTATTTTTTCTGCCTTTCCGTCCTTCTCTTTTTCTCTCTCTGTCATCCCACATTCTCTTCTTTCTTCTGTTCCACCCTTGCGTGCCTGTCAACTGTAATGCTGTAGCTGAGATTTTTTTTTTACATTTGCCAGCTGATGCACCTTTTGATTGGATGGTCACACTGCTTATTGGTGAAAGCTTAATTGTATAGATCCTAATGAAAATATCTTGATTATGCATATTCATGAGCCATACACTTAATGCTGACTATATTCCACTGGCCGCTCCCAGAGGCATTACAATCCACTTTTCAGCACTTAACTATTAATGAACATATGTCCGTTTTACTCTCACTTTCTCTTTGCACAAGATGCACGCTCAATTTTAACCTTTGGTTTTGCAGTGTTCACTTCATTTTCCCTCGTGGCCTGCTTTACTGCTGAAAGAATGTCGCATCATAATTAGATAATCGTGGGTCAGCTGCATCTCTTTCATTACCTTCCTTTTTATCTTGCAGAAATAATTAGTGCATGTTTTGAAACTTCTTAAAGCACACAAATGTACTGTTTCCGAAAAACACCCTCATCCAATTACCAGCGCTTGGTCTTCGTGCTCAGGCGGCTGCAGCAAAAGAAAACATTTCCGGAAGAGCTGCTGACACAGCGGAGATGAAAAATATTTACAAATAGTTCCGGCAGGACTCCGCACGTAAGAAGTGCTCTCCGGAGAAAAGTAAGTTCAAGTGCTCCGTCTTGCACAACAGAAACTACCAAAAACGCGGCGAATTTCTCAAGTTCAAGTACAAAGTGATGGACGTGCGTTCTGCTTTAACAGGGAAGAAAACGAAATTTACGCATTTGCCTGTGTTTCAGCACGAAACCGGACATCCGCGTGACAGATGAGTCCTGTGTTTGTCGAGTAATCGAGTTTTGATAGCCTAAATCAAATTATGCTCTTGCGACTCACACTTACCAAAGTTTGCGAGGAACACTCTTGCTTCTTTGAAAGGTCGAATGTCTCAAGTGTTGCTCTTACGCTGCTTTTTTCCAGTGCCGAATTTTTATCGCTATATTTAAAAGCCAGAATTGCCCAAGATGTCACTAACATCGCGAACTTCTGAGAAGGCGCATGGAACCTTGCAACATTTCTGAGCCCGAAAGGCAACGAATAGACGCGCCCGAATACATACCTTCTATTCGTGACTGCTGTGTGTACCTATACAGGGTGTTTCACCTACGACTTTATGCAGTTTAAAAAAAAGCCTTCTTGAGTTAGAAGAGTGCTTTTTCGGCATAGCAATGAGAGCGGTGCAGCACATGAGAATGCAGCTAAGACCAGCCAGCTAGGACTAGCTGGCTCGTTAACTAATTATGAATAGTTTGTTTTTTACTATTACTGTTAGGCTCCTTAATTATTGAGAGCCGTGTAGTCCACCGTGAGTAATATCGATATAAGTTTTTAGAATATCGAAAGCGCGGTTACCCTCAGCGCAGTGGCCCAACAAATTTTGACTATTTCGACGAGTTACGTGCACGGAGAGGTTGCTTTGCCTGGAACCTTCTAGAAAGCTCATGTGTTTTGACAATTAGGTAGCTTAATTGTAATAGTTAAAAGTTAAAGCCTATTTTTAAAACTTGCGGAAGTTCTTAGGTCAAACATCCTGCATATGAATGCAATAGATGAAACAGTGTCACTCGCGCAGCATAATTGCTGTCTTCAAAGCAAATCCTGTGAAAGCGCAATTTTCCACTATATGACTTGGCCATTTCTGATTGCGAGACGCCGTGGCTACTGCATGTGTTTATTCTGTTACAGTACGCTGCTAAGAAAATAAGGAGGGAACAGATGCTTGGAAAAGCTGTTCTAAAGAGCATTATAATACAACCTTTGTCCGTAAAGTTCTGAGACTGAGAGCATTAAAAAAAATGCGCTTAACCTTTGAAATCATTTGTGCAGCACCTCTTCGAAATAGTCTCCCTTGCAGTCTAAACACAGCTTCCAATGCTTCCTGAGGTCTTGGAAACAGTTTTAAAACGCTTCTTTTGGCAGGGTTGTCAGCTCTTTTGTCGTTGAGTCTTGAATGGCCTCCACGCTCTCCATCCAGCGACTTTTTAGGGCTCTCTTCACAAAAGGAAAGAGGAAAAATCGCATGGGGAAAGGTCAGGCCAGTATTGCGGATGGGAAGTACAGTATTGTTGTGCTTGGCGAGAAATTGTGTCACGCTGAGAGCAGTGTGCGGCCTCCCGTTATCGTGGAGAAGGCTCTATTGTCCAGATGTCCATAAGTCAGGGCGACAGCGTCGCAGTGCATCACGCACGTGTTGTATCACGCGGATGTAAAACTCCTGATTCACCGTCTGCCCTTGTGGGACGACCTCGTAGTGTATGACACCTCTGGCATTGAAAAAAACTATCAGCATCGTCTTTGTTTTGGTCTTCTGTCGCCGCACCTTTCTCGACGCCGGAGAGCTTGTGGACCACCATTCGCGCTCCGCCTCTTTGTTTGAGGATCGTATTAAAAAAGCCATGTTCCGTCTTCAGCAATGATGCTGTCGACGAATGCAGCATCCTTCTCTGCCTCAGAGAGCAAATCAGCGCTCACTGATGCCCGCGTGTCCTTCTGGTCCTGTGAGAGGGAGTGAGGCACAAGTCTGGCATTCAGCTTTCGTTTCCCTAAGTTCTCACGCAAAATTTGGTAGCATGTTGTCTTACTAATATCGAGAGCATCTTATAGCATGCGGACTGTAATGGTGCGGTGTTGCTGTTCGATTTCACTGATCCAAGCCAGGTTTTTATTCTGTGAGGTTAAAGGGCGCCCCGGCCCTGTGTCGTCTTACACCGACGTTCTCCCCGAAACGAACCTCTTGTGCCACTAGAAAACTCGCGCCCGCGATAATGTCTCGTTGCCGTAAGCGTCACGAAGGAGCTCATACGTCTGTGTGGCTGTCTTGCCAAGCTTCACACAGAATTTTATGCTTATACGCTGTTCGAGGTGGACGTCCATCTCTCCACATTCACTCACAATAGATTGTGCAGACGACTCGTGACAACGTATTTATCTACATGTAGTGCCGTCTTGCGGCTGCCACAATCAATTAACATAAATAGCTCAGGTTAGCCCGAAAAATGTGCGCTACACAAACGCACGAACATTTGTTTTGGGGGATCATTTCCAGACAAGAAAATAAATCAGTCTCTAAACTTTACGGACAAATGTTGTAGAAGCTACGCCTTGTAACAATGTTTTCACTGATGCTCAATGGCTGTTAATACCAGAAAACCGCTTTGTCCTCACGTGAAAACTTTTGGTTTTTCAAGCTTACAGCGGCGGTGTTTTCATTTGCTCACATCATAAAGCTTCGTTTGACTTTTACCTTTAAAATTGTTTACTAACAAAAGATGTGGTGGGCAAAGCACAATGCCAGAAGGTCAACCATAAATACATAATGAACACGCACAGGCACTCACCGGTGCAACTTATTAACGTGCAGCTGAGGCCACATTTTCCAGCGGCTTGATTTTTTTGTTCATTCCTTTTCCCTTTCGTTGATTGCAGCTGCCGCCAGTGACGTGAAACTTAGCCAGAAAGAAATAAACACGAGTAGTACGGAAACATATACCTTACAAAGTATGGTCAAATCAAACCTTAACACAAGACCCTGGCTAAGACTAAGTACGCTGAACACCTTAGCGGAGTCTGTTTCAAGATGTCGAACAACTCAAGATATTTTCTAAAACCGCACAGACACCCTAAAAGGCAGATGAGATAAACGACCTGATATCACCGTTTTCTTTTTCAATATATGAAGTTCTTATAGTGAACTTGATTTTTGTCTTAACACCGCCAACAAAACTATCTTAAGTTAGACATTGACCTTAAACTTCTTTAAGTGCATGCGCTCAAAGTACAGAATGGGTGTAGAAAGATAATGTATTTGAGATCCCAAGCATGCCTCTCAATGCCGGCATGTAATTGTTAGCTTGATATTGCAGCAGCAGCTTTAACTTTTAAACTGATAAAGCTATATTTTGCGCAATTTTATTTTGAAGAGAATGAAAAGTGAATTGACGCAGTAGATGTGTAACGTACGTGAGAGAACCAATCACACGCATGAAATGAACCAAACCACAAAAGAACCGACAACGTCGGGGAACGCCGCGTCCTCACCCTACCACAAAACTACCAAAGCAAATGCGACCGAGTAACGCAAGGAAAAATCTCTAAGTGTTGAGAAACGTGAGGTGTCTACAGTGGCGGACCAAACAAGCGTGAACACTGGTGGTGCTGACACCGCCCGATACTCTTTCTTTGTTTTTCACTCTTGTACAACCTCAGCAGGTCAGTCAACACAGACAGGCGCTCTTGAAGAAAAGAAGTCAGAAAGAAAGTAGGCAGTGTCCATGCTAACATACACCTCTTTTTCTTGCTTTTCTATCGGTTGCCTGCAGTGACGAGTGGGAATGTTTGCGGTCGATAGGACAGCTTCTCGGTCTTCTCAAACCCTTTTTTTTTCTTTTTCCGGTCACGCGGCGGAAACGTCAACCAACCTTTTCCCCACACTTCGCACTTTGATCAACAAAATTATAAATGCAAAGGTTTTCAAGCACTGGAGAAACATGGGGTCGCGCACAGTTCGTGCTTTTTTTTTCTTTTAAGACGTATAACCAAAGTTCCTTGCGCAGCGCAACTGAGACAGCAACGGCTGACAAATGAAAAAAAAAAAGAAAATGAAAAAGAACGTGTGTCGGTGCACGAAGAATGCCTTCTGTTCATATATCTGGGTACAAATTCTTCTTTGTGTCAGTGCCACTTTCAATTGAATTCCGTTGCCACAGCGGCGTGGTCTCTGTCTTGATGCGACACACCGTGACCTTCTACACTGCGTCATACTCACAACTAACCTTTCACTGTCATCGGCACCATGATTAGTTATAAAAGCACCACGTGATACTTGCTGGGACAGCAAGAAGGCTGCAGCTGTTTAATTCGATGCAATCAGAAGTTATTTGTTTTTCTCGTTTTCGCAGTTAAGGTTGCTCGCTTCCATTGATGCTAGAAATTCTTCCGGTTTGCTAAGTTACTCTTTTCGTAAATATTTATCAAAGTAACCAGTACTTCTTCTGCGGCTACCTATATTACATATTTTGAATCGGAGTCATCATACCGACATGATTAACTCTTAAATCCTACCCTTCTATTTATCAACATTAGGAACTTCATTTACAAGCTGTAAGATTTCTCACAGTACTTCCCTTTGTTTTCAGTGAATCATCGGGTATGTTTAATTGGCCTAGTTTGGTAAGTTGAAAAAAAGCTTTCGTTTATTTTGCTCCTTAATATTTCAAAGAGGTAATGTATTACATAAAGAAACTTTCAAAAAGGAGATTTGGAACTTCAGGTTCACGGATGTTAAGCAGGTTATTGTTTCAGACATCTTTCCTAGCTGTGATAACAATCCCCATGAAATGGCGTCATTTTGAATGTAATACACTCTCTCGGCGTCAATACTCTTTCGAAAAAAATGCAAAAATAATGTGCACAATAAGAGCATGTACTAAAAATATGCACTCAAGGAAACAAGAAAGCAACATATTAAACATATAAAATAGAAGTATTCATCAAGACAATTGCACAGCTGGCGCAGATTCAAACAAAATATTTACTGTAGAACAAAAAGACACCTTGTCTTTTGCACAACAGCTAAGCACTAAGCACATTTGCGCTCAGTTTAAGTCACGAAAAACCAAACACTTAAGTGCATGAAAGAAACAAGAAGTACACGTTTAGACCAATAAAGTTCAAAAAATATACTGTAGAATAAAAAGACACCTAATCTTTTGCACAACAGCTCAGCACTAAGGACATCTGCGCTCAATTTAAGTCACGAAAAACTAAACACTCAAGTGCACGAAAGAAACAAGAAGTACACGTTTAGACCTATAAAGTTAATCGGATGAACCGAATAATGCCACTTCAGTAGCGAGGGTGTGTTCAGACCGCTGATCACACTAGCAGGGCAGAACAAAGAAACACAAAAAGGCATCACCTCTTCTTCCGTGCAAGGCCACAAATATCACGGGGTCAGACACCTGAAACAGCCTAAACGGTACTCCGTCTTCCACCACACTACTTACTGGGAACTAGATTGTTAGGTTAACTTTCGTTTCGATACTGCGACAACTAACCGTGAAACTCAAGATGGCGTGAACTTCGAGCAATCAGGCACAGAGAGCGGAAGTGAAAGCTTGCCCAGAGCGCTGGGGATGGAAGCCGAGTTCGCTCGCGCCCACGTGAAAAGTGGCAAAAGCAAACAGCCCTGAAATGGCCTCGTGATACAAAACACTGAAAATAAACTAAGCCGCTGGAGCTCGATGTCCAGCAGCCGGGGAAAACAAAAGCGACAAAATGCTAGAAGCAACGACATGGACAGCCGAATCACCTCGCCCAGTTAGACTTCCTGAGGAGAACATGATTAGGAGAGCGCACAACACGCTTGTACACACAGAAAAGTTCAAACAGATGGAGGCAAGAGGGTGACACAAATGCAATCTACTCGATCACACGCAGGTTACAAGATTGCTAAGGGCAGCATCCACATCCTGAGGGAGCGCACTGTCGCCGGAGCAGCAAGAAATAGTCAGCTGCGCTACAACTCTAATCCCCCACTGACAGGACGAAGGAGCCACAGGCCTAGGCCTACGCTTCCAATTTCACGTAAACATTTCAGAGTGGTGCAAACATTTTGCCTCCAAGGAAGTGTCCTCGTAACACGGTTCGCAGCAAGTACTTGTAATATAGACCCCTGTGTGCACAACTTAGACGTTGAATATAAAAATTCCAAGGCAGAAACATTGAAGCCGGCTCTCTAAATTTCACGGCTCCAAGAGGTTCCAAGAGGTCCTGTAGCAGTAGAACAGGTAGCAAGGAGGAGAAGAAGGAATGGCGGGGAAGAAACCGGTTTGCGGCCCTTCAATGGGGGAAAGCAATTGGGGGGATATGAAGTTAAAGGAGAATAGGGATTGAGAGGAAAATGACATACGTAAGCAGATAGCTTGTGGCATAAATGAGGAAAAATCCTTTGCAGTGAGGTCTGTGTCTTCCGGGTTTGTTGGCTTTAGTGGCACATAAGCATCTGAAGGCTATCATGCGCCAAGCTCAGCCTGTATCTTTGATCTCGATGCTTACTTCAATCAGATAGAATTTTAGTGAAGCTCATTAGCACTCGGAAAGCTCTATCGTATCTTGCGAATATGTTGTTTTTGATTTAAAAAGCATCAATACGCAACAATCATTACAAGGTTGAAAAATCCTGTTTGCGTCACTAATAGAAGAAGTAGAAATGAAATCAGTTTTATGAAGTGCACCAAAAAGGCCATTAAAGTATAAACTATTTCACAAACTGCTCTCAGTCATCCCCCTACAATTTCAAAGAAAGAAAACGAGCTGGAGAAACACTAGCAGCTATGAAGTTGCACGGACCAAAATTTGATGCTTAGATTTTTAGAACTGCGCACATTCAGTAAAAAGTATAGGTGTTGATATATTGTTAAGCCGCGTAATTATTACTCATTACAAGCATCTTCTTATCCCAAGTAACTTTACATTCCTGTAATGCTCTTGGGAAAAGTGCACAGGGAATGAACTCCTAAGTGACTTCAAACGCTGCAATATTACCTCAGTCCTACTTTATTCAACCCTAAAGAGGACTTTATTTTTTCTGAATGAAAATGAACTGAATGAACCAAAGCACATTACATAATAACTCTAATAGTAATATTAAGAAAGAAAAAAGAGTGATGTAAAAGATCTCGCCACTCTCTAAGTGATATGGAAGATGTTCTAAACTGACAGCAGTGAGAGATTTTGAGGACTCGCACTTCTTACATGGTTCCTTGCGAGCTGTTGGGCGGGCCATATATGATGCCAATCTCCGACTTTGAATTGGATCTATCTAGATGGTAGGACGGCACATTTTCGAAAAGCAATCTTGTGTTCCTCGACGCCGGCGTACAAAAAGGCTGCGGCTTAGCCGGGCTGAGTCCAGTTATGCAAGCGAAAGCTTAGTTATGTGTGGCTATGCTGCGTTGCTAAGCCAGGTTAGACTCAACCTCTTCGTCCGTCGCCGAATTCGTGGCGGAGGCAGGAGCAGCAGCGGCTGCCTCCAAAGCTCTTTGCTGCCGCCTTTCGGCATCCTTCAACCGCCGTTGAGCCAGTCTAAGCTCCCGTTCTCCGTCGGTCTCTGCCAATGGCTTGGCCCGTTTAACATCCCTGCCTCTAGATAAACACTCAGCATGACTGGCAACGTCAGCCGGATGATCAGACTCAGCCCGTCGTCTACGAGAACGCGTCCCAATGGCGTAGACTGTCCCGGCCGACTCGCTTCATACATAGCGAGAAACTGCGAGGCGGCAGTGTGTATGATGCACCGTAAGCACGCGAGAGCGGCGCCGTCTCCCTTTCAAGCGAACGATGCGTCACGTGGTAAGTCACGTGGACACAGCTGGTGAGGCGGAAGTCGGCGCAGCGGCTGCGGCGGCGGCGAGTCACGTAGTACCCCACTGGGCTGACACGCCTCCACTCCTCTACTTGAAGGTCAAATGTTGCGCACCGATGACCTTGGCTCGACTAGGCTAGTAACGCTTTCCCTTTAAAATTTTCCGCCCCATTAGAGTTTCACCCAATGCTTGCTGGCATTGTAATCGTACAGATACATCAGCTGGTTACAGGAGACTAGCCGGCGAGCCCGTAGACAGAGTTCTTCAGTACAAAAATCACTTAGATGCATCATTCGCAGCATTGCGGCAAAAAAATAAATTAAAAAAAATAGAGAGCCTCAAAGCAGAAATGTTCTGGGGCCAAGCTGTTCGGGATACTGGCTTCGAACCGATGTGGGTTCGAGTCCCACTCGGAATAAAAAATTATTTCTTCGGACCTATGAAAGCATGCCGTTTCTTTCAGTGTTCCTTGTAAGCACGTGGTCTCAAGGTAGTAGAGTAGACGATTGCTGGACACTCCGTACCCGTGTTGCAATTGTGCATTGCGCTGTTATATGTGGCGTTTGTATGGTCGCCATTGTATTCCCTACTCCCTTCTTTCACTTCAGATACCTTAACCAGCACAAAACCAAGAGGTAGATGGAAGGAAGGACAAGACGAAAATTAGTGGTTTTGCGCTAATTTCTATACTTCGCTTACATACTTTATTATCAAACCAGCTCACATGGCGGGTTCAGAGCTTCATTAATACCTGGTCTATATTCGAGCCACTCAGTCACATTTCTTTGCTTGCAACGATAACTAGCTATGTGGAATTTTTAGACTGACAGCACTACGAACAATTTTCAAAAATACACCAAAGCAGCAGACCTTCCTTCTGCCTAAATATTCTTAGAGACAGTAGTGTTTTAGCGTGGAACATGGGATAGTTTTGCAACCTCCGCCTCAAGGCACTGGACCCTGGACTGCGCCTTCGTCCTCCACGTAACTTAGCACGTCGCGAAGCAACATTGTTATGCCGTTTATGGATCGCTGTTGCTTTTACCAACCACTATGTTTTCTGGATGGGGATAGCCGACAGTCCTGCCTGTGAAAGCTGTGGTTGTGAGGAGACCATCGCTCATCTTCTCTGTGAGTGTCCTGCATTTGCGAGTGCAAGACACACACTTTGTTGTGCCCTGGACCGCCTCGATACTCGCCCATTAACAGAGCAAAAGATCCTCGGTCCGTGACCACAGCAGTCGACTGCCCTCAAGGCATTCAAGGCACCCTTTGCCTACTTCAGAGCGACTGGATTGAGTGACAAATTGTGACAGCGTTGTGCGTGTGTGTGTGTTATGCCTTTTTCCCCTTCTCTCTTCCTCCTTTTAGCCCCCTAATCCCTCTTCCCCAGTGCAGTGTAGCCAACCGGAACCCCTTTCTGGTTAACATCCCTGTCTTTCCCTCCTCCTCTTTATCTTGTATAATGCAGTAGTGTTCGCTTATTGCGGTAGAGACGTCGCACTGCCGCGTTTTTTGGCAATCTAACTAGCTAGTTTGTTGTGAAGAAAAAACAACTGCCGCTGATCCTCAAATAATTTTCCGGAAGAAAGCTCAGCTTACCGTTGGTGTATTTCCACAGAGATAACAACAAAAAAAAAAGGTCCCAAAGCGCAACGAACGCATTACCACAGCTCGGGTGCCTAGTGCGACGGCGGAAGTGCTAGAGGGGCTGAAACATCACGCAGGCGGGATTAAGCGATTATCTGGGGAGCGACGGGTGAGCTCAGGTTCTTCCGCGTAAACACAGGCCTGTTTCTGACCCGTGCTCGTTTGTGTTGAGAGCCCGGTCGCTGACCCGCGACGCTTTCCTCAGACATCTCTTTGGTTCGCTGGTATGCTCGCGTAACTTAACGTCACCTTGTGACTTTTCTATATTTCGTCCATATTTTTATTTCATATCACTTCGTAAACTGCTGCCTCCACGTCGAAAAACTTCAAATTTTTTTTTCTACCGTCTTCGTTCTTTTATTCTCCATTTTTTTTATTTTTAGCTTCTTCGCACGAACTCATATCCAGGCGTATTTTTGTTTGGAGCAATTATCATTTTCCCAATAAACGAGCATGGCCCACCGGTTAACACTCGTCAAAATTTAATACAAAGCAAATAAACTGCCTGAGTGTACTCCTGTTGCGGTCACAGTAAATACCAAATTCACAGTGAAGCTGCATGACAATGAATGACAAAACTTTCGCACTTAAAGAAAGAACAATGGTTTATTTAGTGGCAAGTGACTACGGTGCCAAACGTCTCTATATTTACTTTGCAAACATATTTGGATAGCTGCTATATTAACTTAACTGTTCGCCAGCGATATCTCCTATCGACTTTTGTGCATAAATACAAAAAATTATAGCTCGGCGCCTACATTTGATACTACCATGTGTTCTGCGCTTTTCAGTGAAAAATGTGCGACATGTCCTTTGTTCATTCTTAGTTCGCAATGGTGCTTGTAATGTTTATTAGTCGTGTATTTCAGTTGAAACAAACAATGAATGCAATCGCAAAGAGAACTTACTTTCAGGTCGCAAATGATTACTTATGGCCCTCCTCTGAGATCGCCACAATACTTACACTTCCAAAGGCCTCTATTGTATATCAGCTATTATGTAAATAAGAAAATACGCGTAATTTTTACATATTGTAAAAATAGCAAAAGTATTTTTAGCACGCGACTCAGCCATTTGAAGAAAAAAAATGTCTAAGGTACACTTACTTCAGACTACTGGCGTCTAATCATTGTCACAGCCCTAGATTTTTTTCAGCCTATGATAATAGAATATTGAAGACTACGTTGCCATACGTGTAATGTCGGATGATTATATTGAGGGAAACAGAGTAGTCCTACTTCTGTGTATATCACACAGGTATATATCGCACAAGACATAAAGAAAGAACATTACCAGGAAGATTCTGGGACTCATATGTGCAGTCTTTGTCAAAAGTATACAGCCAAAGGTGTCTGCTTCTGAGCCCTGCAGCGCGACTCCCCTTGCATACTCAGGGACCCTAATCTCACAAACGCGGGAGGAACTCAAGTCCTCAACCCTCCCAAGCTTAGGACTGTCAAATGTTATTAAGAAAACTCTTGGCTTGTATATTTTTTACAAAGACTGTACGTATAGCCCTCAGCACTAGCGCCTCTTTCAGATTGTTCTGGGAGTGTTATTTGATTTTCTTTCCCACCTCCCATCTAGCATGCGTCTGAATCAGCAGTTACCTGCATCAGCCGCCAAATATCAACATAAAAGCGCTGACATAACAAACCAACTTACCTTTGTCTGCGCCATCAGAGCGGAATGCATGAAAAGGGAGAAAAACAAAGCAAGAATTTTTTAAAAACTCTACAAGGCTAAGCGAAACTATGTTTGAGCGATCACAATTTTTCCTTGGTTTGGAGGTGTTTACAATCTACAGCACCTTTTTTCATCGTTCGTTCTCAGTGAAAAGTTGCACCGCTTTCGTGTCGTCTGCGTCGTGAGCGTTTACCCAGGGGCACGGACAAAACTGTGGCGTTACCTCGGGCGAGTGGGTCAGCGCCGCGTGGCTTGTGTTCAAGGCTCGTAAGCTTGCTATCATACAGTCGCTCACTACCATGACGCACAAAGATGGATCACCAGTGGTCATGCCGGGAAGAATTTCGCCACTGTCACCTCGAACACAAGTACTAACGACGACTACGCGAAGAATTAGTCTTCCCCTTCAGTGAGGTGAAGCAAGATCCCCAACAGCATATGAATTCTGACTTTCAATGGCGGGGTGAGGCAACAGCGCCAGCATCAGAAAAAAAAACAGGGATTTAATAATGGTGGCAGCTGCTACGCTCTTCTGGCTGGCCATATTCCTCAAGGATGCAGACTTTCATGTTCGAGAGGGGCTATAAAAGGTGCGCTGGTCCACTGCGATGTCATGCGAGGTGTCGAGAAAGACGACAGTATGTTGCCCACTGGACTCATGCACAAATTCAGTTTTCGATGGCCGCCTCGTGCGATTTTGAGCGCAGCAACCGCGTATAAAAAGGAATAACTGCAGATGCCTTCCATCAGTTCTGCGCTCGCTGTATACGCGAGAATCAATATTTATCTTTTTTGGAAGCACGTGCCTGCATAAACAGAAAGTAAGCCTTGAGTGTAAAGCACTGGCAAAGAAGGGCGAACAAGAAGGCACTCTTCATGGCATCTGTTGGATCCAGAGGTGCCTCGATTTCTATCTCGAGGCACGGAATGCGAAGCATTGTCCTCTATTGCTCCTTCAAACACTTGTTTGTTATTGCTTGTTCTTCGATCGCATAAAGCACGCATCAGCACGTGGGCTGCAACGATGTTTCCCCGAGGCGAATTCTATCTTCATGCAGCGAGCCATGCGTCTACGTGCCTAGCATATGCCCTTTCTCTTCGTGCTTTGATGTGTTCCTCTCGATTCGAATATCGGTGGAGCCTTGAGCGTTTTCCTCTTCAAGGTGAGCGGACCAGGATTTTTTCGCCATCACATCGTTGTCGAAATGGACAAAAAAATAAGGACCCCTGGCGACGGACCGGAGACGTGTGCCAGCATTTCAACGAGAAGGTTGTTGCTTAGGGTAGCACAAGGCTGCTTTCAGGCTTGAGTGAAGAAGGCTGGATGGGATTAGGATGAGCTCTTTATTTCGCTTCGATGAGCCCATTATACGGTCCGAAGCATTCGGTAAATTTTGTGCCGCTTATCCCGTGACGATATTATCTGACGAGTTAAAGCTCTAAACACTTGACAATTCCTTTTACGAAAAGATCTTTAAAGGAAGTAAGTAAACAAAATCCTCCATTTTTTCGCGAAACAATTTATTTATGGAAAGCTCTATTTTCGCTCAACTTTGGTGTAAGCGCGCCATATTTGGGCGAAGTAATTCTTATCTCCCATTCTTTACTTACAGAGCTTCCGCACTCACATTCTGCAGCGGCCCTTTACATTTGTGGCACGCTGATTTGCTATTTCTACCTAATTTCGAAGAAAAGCTTTCTTCGGTGCGCAACGGTGATATCTGAGGCAACTCTGGAACAATCTTTGCATAAAAAGCTGCTCCTTTAAAGCACACTTATCCGTCAGTGATTGGCTTAGCAAGTGTGGATGTGCCTTGTGCTCAACCTAATTTTAGCGAAATCAAGCACATTGATTTTTTTTCAGTGAGCAAATCGCAATCGCGTGTCTTGGCAGCCTGCTCCCAAGAATTGAATTGAGGTACAATCAGGTACAAGAATCTAATCAGGTGTACAGCGGGCACAAACAAAAATATATTTATTCTTTCTCTGAATATCATGTGATTTTCTGTATAATAGACCTAACAGGAAGACTTTGTGTTTTTCACTGGCCTGAGTATGTGTTTGAACGAAAAGAAACATTAAGGTTGTACTTCGTTTTCCTGATCAGCTCGCTCACTACTACTTTCGTAGTTTTAACACTCCGGCTGCAAAGCCGCTGCGCTTTATTTGTCGTCAGTGTACAGACGACTGAAGTATATAACTGCGGTGCACTTTGAGAAAGTGCAACCTTCTAGAGCTTAATCTGTGTTGGAAACGGTCCATACGCAGATGCGGAGAAAAAAGGCAAGCTTGTAGAAAACAGCTCAACGTGGGTATTGACCTAGATATTTTCAGCTGCCATCAGTCAATGGGAGAAGACAGTGTAGCAAAGACAGCCCGCAGAACTACTCTTTACAAGGCACGTATATTTGTCTGCAAAAAATCTGCTTCATACAGCCCGCGTAGGACAGAGCAACATTCGCGGCTCCAAGGGATACCAGAATGGGGGACACTACAAAGAGGCATAAAAGAGTTCCTAAATACTACCGTTGCCACCTCATTGCGCTGTTGGCATCCTTAAACTTGGTCAGAGGGCAGAGTGCTTTTACTGCCTAAGTTTGCAATCGATAAATAGGTTTCCAAATACCACCTAAGCAACTTACCTTTCAATAATAATTACACGAAACGGCTGTTTTTGATTGTTTCAGGTAGTAGGTCGACATCGTGTCCACCTTTTGTCGCCAATTACATGTGGCTCTTTTTCGAACAGCACTAGCCTTTCGGACGCATCTAGTGCCATAGCCAATAGGAAAAGCTAGTGCCACAATCTTATGCATGACTCATCAAATGCAAGTGATTGTTTCTTACTTGTCTATTTCCACATCCGCAAGAACGACTCCAACTTAAACGTTATGCGCAGCTGGGGCATAAGATCAGGAGAACCATTAATCAATTTGCTAGCGACCTAATAGCGTGTTCGATCCTCCTCCCACACTCTTCGTGTCGGCGTACACGGCAATATATGACTTTCTAAAAAGGGCTAACCACACGGGATTGCACCTTATAGAGGCTTTAAATAAAAACAGCCGCGTTCAAAAGCGTATGGAAGAGTTATAGAAGACCGTCAAGTCACGAACAGCGGGTCATCGTTCAGGGAGGCTGAAAGCGGTCTTTCCGAAGCCGCCTTGCATTGCATGTCAGGCCGGAAACCGAGGAATCCAAGGAGAGCACGGAAGGGACACTGGGTAACGCGAAGGAATCCGTCCAGATGACTGGCGCTGGCACGCACCTTTCCTCTCCCTAGCACAGGATACAAGAGACTGGGGGAAAGGGAAGTGGAGGGGGTGTAGATGCAGCGAATTGATAGAGGACGAGTTCTATGAGGCGCGTTTGAATTTGACGGCGCATGGTGGAGAGGGGGAAAAGGGAAAAGAATGGCGCAGCCTTCCTCGGATTGGCTCACAGCGTGAAAAGAGGACGAGCAGGAACCAGGACGGGCTGACTGGAATAAATGAGCGGGGTTTCGTCGGTGAGGGGGAAGAGGGTTTCAGTGCCGCTCTGGCGCTTCCGCTTCGCCCTCCGTTTCCGGTTACGTTCAAAAGAACCCGGCTTCCACCACGCTGTGCCCGAAGCGAGTTTGGAACGAATCCCGCAGCGATTTCTTCCGCCACGACGTAAAATTGGATCTCGCTGATGTGAGCTGACGGGGTGGGTCGCTCTACGCTGGGTGAAGTTGTAGAATCGCGCCGCGCACCGGGAGAGGAGGCAGAGGATTGAGGCCCAGAACCCCGCGACTTCCGGACAAAACCGCCTGCGTCCAAGCTCTCTGGAGTGAACATATTTTGCGAAGCCTCTCCAACTGTGCACACGACGATAGAGGCGTAATCTGTGTTGTGTGAGAGCCTAAATACCACCTCTGAGGCCGTCAATGACAAAATCTTCATACCTTAGCCTAGCGTCAAAAGTTACGAAATCTTCATTGCGCAAGGTTTTTTTTTTTCAAGTAATTAAAGAGATGCTCATTCTGCAGTCGTTTCATCGCTGCACCTTGCCTCCATAATTTTTATCGACTTGTCCACTATGCTGGCCTAAAACTTTGAAAGCGCGGCCCCGACTTACTACACCATCTAAGGGCTCTTTTCCAACAACAGCTATTCTGAACTCTAACTTTAGCCTAACCACCAACTATAGCCCAACTCGGTGAACAAACAGCCTAGCAGCAACCGCAGAAAGTTCTGTACAAAGCAGTTAGATTCTGAGTAGTTCGCCAGCCCCATCGGGCTTCGCATTCTTTAGGGAGCACGAAGTGAGAACGGAGTTAAACGAAAAAAAGGAAGACGGTGTTTCCGGGAAACGAATGCGACGCGCGAGTGCTCGCGAACTTTAGTCGCCGTTCCCGAGCTAAAGCATTCAAAATGAATACTAAAGTGCCTGGAGCCATGATAGCGAATATGCCTGACTTGTGCGCCGTGAGCAGAACTTGAACTCTGCAGTTTGCACAAAAAAAACAGAGCCAAGCAGCGAAGAAAACGCGCACAGAAAACTGCTCTAATTAGTTGGTCAGCTTGCGTTAGGAACTGATTTTTTAAAATAAGAACGCGAAAGATGAGCAGTTGCTTTCTAGCTTCGGTTCAATGCATGTGTGCCGCACAATTGCTCTAAGACCCCGACACAAAAAAAAACCTACCTGAATACCAGAATTCTGAGAAGAGTGGAGCATCAATGAAGAAATCACACGCGACATGCACAGATCGTATTCATTGGAGCTCCACTTTACTCCAGGGCACTTTGCACACAAGACATTATACTTCTCGCATATGAGGTAGGCCTAAAAATGAACGCTTAATCATTCCGAACCGACAACCCAAGACAGATCATCGCGATGCGTAATTGAGAGTGATTTCTATTAGCGAAAGTATCGATTGTTTCTGAGATTTAAGGCAACAGTCAAGTCACTATTAAAGGCCCGAAATTAAGGATTATTCCAACGTCTATCAGGAGAGGAGGTATCCGCTCTTGAATGGATTGTTATGGGCTCATTGTCAGAATCCTGGCGGCTGCTTTGTAATAGTGTGGCGACTGTACTGCGACACTACCTGGCGACATGCCTAATTTGCATGCATGCGAAGTGTGGTACACACACACAATTGTCGTGAAACAGAAACGAGGACAGAGGGAGGGGGGAGCGACCGAATGAAGTCCAACTAAACAATCTTTAAGACGTGATGTGAAGGGTTTAACCAAGGCCCACTCAGGCCACAGCCTAAGACACCATTGTTCACCTAAGCTGGCAGCCAGTCGGCAAACTTTGTGCAGCCAGTTGACAGCTAGATGTCTTATTGTCGAGCAGTGCAGCTGGCAGTGAAGAACGGGTGACAGCACGTGATTGTCTTAAACCTGTGATAGCTTGCTGAGCAGGCGCTCCTTTGTTTTTCTTTGGAGGAGGGGGGGGGGGGGGGGGGCTTTTACTTATCAAAATAACACCAAATTCGGGTCAGTTCTCGCTTTGTGAGCCATTCACAAGGCATGATGTTTTACCATTAATACTGAAAGTGATGTTCTGCTGAATGATGCGTCCGTTGAAGCGCGAACATTAGGAAAAGGCAACCACGCGTCTGTCAAGTGTTTCAATAGGGCTTGTGCCCATCAAAATCCACAGGTCCTGATAAATAAACGTTTCCGTGCGCGAATGGAAGGCGACATCTTAAAACATAAATATAAGTTCCTCCCTGCGTAAGTAGCCTTAACTTCTTTCCTAACACCGGAGGCGAAATTCTAGAGGCCCGTGTACTGTACGATGGCAGTGCACGTTAAAAAATCCCAGGTGGTCAAAATTCCGGAGCCCTTCACTACGGCGTCCCTCATAGCCTGAGTCGCTTCGGGACGATAAACCCCCATAAACCAAACACTACAGCTGCATGAACCTCAAAAGCTATGCTGATATTTGCGCTATGCTGCCGAAGATTAAGTAGCGCAGACATTCCGAACAGACAAGAGGGCTTTCTGCAGAACGCCTCGAGACCAAGCGTATTCGATCGTTAGGTGAAACACGTATTCTCCGCCTTGCGATTTGTTCGCATTGATGTAGAAGAACGGAGCGCGATGAGGTGGCTTTCAAAAGTGCCCTGCTATCGCGCGGTAGCGATCCATTCGAGCTGTCCTTAAATTTTTCCTTCACGCTCGTACCATCTGCTCAACTGTAAAGGACAAGCGGCCCTCGATTTGATCGTTCACTAAAGCGTGGGAGTACAGCGATCTCTCTCCAGACGCCGTTGGCTTTGTAAATTAAATGCCTACTGCAGCTTGATTATTCCGTGAAAACAAGATTTACTTCTTTTTGTAAACTTTTCAATGCGTTCCCAGGTGGACTTCTTCAAATACCTCCATGCTGTTCTATAGAACGGCATTTCATGCTCTAGCTGTTATGTGCACAACTCGCAAGAATTTAGTTTCCCTGCCAGCGTGTTCGGAATAGCGCGAGAGAGAGAAAATATTGCGGTACTTTTCGAGCGTGTCTGCACTGTGCGGTCGTATTCGGACTTGCGACACCATTGTCTAAAAAAAGTAGCTGCTATCCACCCGTGCATGACAGAGACCATAAGGGTTGCACATATCCTTCTTTATAAGGTTTTTCACTCTGCTTTTTCTCAAATAGAGCGGCTCGAATCTCAATCAATAGAGAGACAATTAGGACATATTTGTGTTTTCACACTTCGAATCAATTAGCCTGGGTGTTCAAAAATCAAAGGAGTAGTTAGGAGATACTAAATTGCCTCTCACATAACCGACTTGAGTCTGGCGGAAATGCGCAATCTAACCACAACCCCTCAGAGTTGAAGAGGCAGAACTGAAAGCACAATTTCTGCACCAGCATTGGCCTCGGCCTTCATGCTAAATAATTCTCTGACAACTGCGTGATGATATATTTTTATATAAGTAGTGTTTTTACAATTTGGAGGAACAGCTATTCTACTGACATAATATCTCTCTAGATATTTCTGAACTGGCGTATCGCCAACGTATTACTCGTAAATTTCACGCAACTTGCGTGGATAAACTACACCGAAAAATGCAATGAGCATGCCAGTTTGCTGTTCTATTTAACTGCCAATACTTTGCGAGTTAGAAGAAGAAGACAGCGCAGTAAGTTCTGGAAACCAGAACTACGGTCTTGATGATGATGATGAATTTTAATGGCGCAAGGGCATCTGAGGCCAAAGAGCGCCATGGCACAAGGTTGTTTCTTTTACTCAAGGTGGGGTCAAAGACCCATTTCCCAAGCATTTCACCCAAAACAAGCCGAGCACCAGGCAGGGGAAAGCTTGTACCCATTGTATCACCGGTGGGTGCCCGGCGGCACTGGGGATCGAACCCCGCGCCTCCCGCATGCAAGGTGGATGCTCAACCACTAGGTCTTGTTAAAAGACATGTTTCCTATGTTCACGTTTTCTTGAATATGAATGGTCTAGAAATAGAGTGCGTTTTTAATGAAAAGTACGCTTGAAACGGTCTTTTTCAGTGACAGGCTTTTTCCGAAATGCTATTTCAATATATGCTTGCAGTTATTAAAAATTTTTGATGTTCTGTGAAAGGCTTGTGTAAAAATTCTAGAAAATTGTGTCCTTTATTTCACAAAACCCCGCTGATGGCGAGAGTGTAACCAATTTTCAAATGCAGAAAAAGAGAAAAAATACATGCGAACATGCCAACGCTGACTTGTTAAGGCATTTAAGTGTTGCTGTGTTGTAATCTTGTTATCACCATCCATGTCTCGTATGAGCAAATATATAACGACCGTTTCAATCTATATCTTGCACAGACAACAGAGCGTTACGCAAACGTTTCAGACATCTATTTCTTTCTTTTTCCTTTCTCGAACACAGGACCGATGTAGCCTTCAGTGAGAACATCCACTGAAAACACGGGCAAAGATATGTTCAGGCAGAGAGGCTCAAAGAAAGCACAACAAAAACCATTCCAGCATCTCGAGCGTCTCCGGTCCGGTGGCCTCCAGCGGAGAAATGCTCCGGAAAAGATTTCTCATCCGGGCTTCGAGTCACGGTAGCCTCTTCCGCCTGTGATGGCGCGGTATGGCCTTCATCTTTCTGACTAGCTTCTTCTGCGGCTTCGTCGTTAAACCTTCGACTTTTTTCATTTATTCCTTTTTGGAGCTTACTATGAGGACCTCCAAACGGCCTAAATCTAATATTTCCCGCAACTCTGATTCTGTGAATCCAGCTACACAAAAGGAAAGCATTAATACGAAAGATAAATTGCCACATTAGTGCTCCGGTTGTTGCTCGGCGCAATCTACTACCACACATACCGAATACACAGCCCTGCAATGTACTTACAACAGGTGACAGCAAGGGCGTTAGCCTTTTTTGATATATAGTATTATTTTACGTTTTTTAAGTGCCTTTGCCTGTTGATTTCATTTCAGCTTAAGATTGACGATTTCAGGAGTTGCTAGGGCTGCTTTATGAGCCTTTACTTTTTTCGTGATTTAGCGGGCCTAGGCGCTTTTTTTTTAGTGGTCGTCTGGTGCAAGCCGGTGTAACAGAATCGATACTGGCATAAAATCCTATCAATGTCTTACCAAAGTTTTTTTTTTCCAGATATTTCTAGAACAATATTATTTCCTCTGGACTGTTTACCTGCCATTGCGGGTGATTTGGTTGCTTTAAGCAAGCGCGTCCCGTGGCGATGCTTATTATGAGAGGGCAGGGCTTTTTTTATGAGGATACCTGCCCTAATCAGCTGTTATTATGTGATCACTGCCGACGACACTGCTCAGCCTTGGTATAACTTAAGACGTTTGAGAGCGCCCTTTTTATTTTGATTCGAAAGTCGACAAAAATGCGTTTATTATTTGGAAATATACGCAACCAGCTCGCAAGTTTCAAAAAAGAAAAGCTGTTCTTCGTATAGCTGGCGCGAGGTTCCGCAAAGTTGAGGCTTTTCGCAGTAGTCGCGCTCCTGTCTTCCAATGGTACCTGCGGGACGGTTACGCTAGAGAAGAATGTTTTTCACTGCATAAAAACCATATGTTAGGAAATCAAAACAAGCCTAAAGGGAGGCCTATAAGCCTGGTTGGCCGCTCCGAGCAATGAAGAGTTTAACAGTTCTAATCTGTAAAATGTCTGCAGTTTACAAGTGTGGTTTGAATTTTTCTATTTATTATACAGGTTTGTACAGAGGCCTACTTGGCATTAGTGTAGAAAGAAGGTTTAAAACATGAAGGACAAAACATATTAGGCACCATGTATAAAATACATTCATAATAAAATTCAGAAACAAAAAAATGCGGCAGTTCAATGATATCAGGGTTTATAAATGTGGTCGAAAAACAACGTCGGAAAGAACAGAAGAGGCGCAGTGAGAATTAGGTATAGTGTTAGGGGGATATTAAAAAAATTTAGCCAATTATATTCCCGCATTTGTAGTGTTGTTTTCCGGGCGGACATGAAAGCTAGCGGCTTGAAGGAGGGACGATGCTTTGAAATTTTTAGGAATTGCTAAAAAATTGATTTCTTTTAATCCTTGCAAGCGCTGGTAGGCGTCGTTTCGCATGCTGTGCCTAAGTTTTTTTGCTGAAATTGACCGGGAAGTATTATAAACAAATGTTTCTGTGGCGACTCCTAATTGATTGGTGGAATCTTCCGAACAATGAGAGTTTGCCTATTTATTCGTTACGGTTTTCTGCCTAGATACTCTCTTTGCGGAACAGATTTATTCCCAACGCAATTATCTACTATAAACCCCATTTGCTTTTTTTGTGTTGTTGCACTCGTTCGACCATACTGCAGGTCAAGATTTTCCCTGTTTTTCAAACATTTAAATTTCAGATTTTTTTGTATAAACTCCTCCCACTTTTTTTAAGTCAACGGACAGTGGAGCGCGAAAGTTGGGTAGAAAATTTGCGCTCTGACGAAAATAATCCAAGAATGTCTTTACCAGCAGCACGGCAGTAGAAACTCAATGAATTTTGAAATATCCCTCTGCCATATTTCTTAACAGTGCAGCCTTTTCACAAGATTTATTATATCAGAAAACAAATTTTTGCAGATTTAGGAATGAAATGTTGTGAGATTCGTCACGGAATTATTACTAATATGCTCAAAAAGTTCTATATGTATGCATAAAGAAATAAAAAAGTTTTGCAAAGCTCTGTATACGCTCGGGTATATTTTTCATTACCAGCTTCAGTACCACGCACTTGTACTCTGAGATCTGGCGTACATTTGTGGTATACAAGTTATGTCTAATTAATGCGCTAGAAAGAAGTGTTAAATACTAACTTCAGAACGGGATGACAATAGGATAAAGGCGACCAATGTAGATTTCAACCAGTATAAATGAATAGGTTCAGTTTAAAACACCGCTTTTAATGTACAACCAGAGAACTATATGAACACTTAACGCTTACTGCACAAATTGGAACTGCATATGTAGGTATAAATTTCTGCACCCTATCTTTGAAGGTATGACACTGCAGGTACATGGTTTTTTTCCTCGTTCTTGCTTCCTTCTAGGAAAGCAGGCATAGCGAGTATTTTAAACGCCACCTCTTGCCAGCTTCTCCGCATCGAGCCTACGAGCAGCACATTTTCGTCCGCAACGTGGGCGTCACAGCTAGCATGCTTGATAATTATCACCTCCCTTCCTTTCCTTGCTTTCAGCTTGCGGTCCTCACTAGGTGAGGAAATTGGGATACTACACGGCAAAGCGCAGCCCTCGCCTGCGGCTGTGTGATTACATGCTGTTTTTGGTGACTAGCCAGTTCACACTATTTCCTATTTGCGTCGACAAGCCGCTGTTAGAAACATTTCCGCAGTCACCTAAAAGAAAGTCTCCGCAGCACTCACGGCAGCATTAACGCTTTCTCTGCACCTCACACTCTATATTTTGGTTTCTGCTAGAATGCGGAGCCATACTTTAATAACATAGTTCTATGTACGCTTTTTAAACATCGGTTACTTTGTGATTCATAAGTAACTAACGATATTTTATTGGTCGCCTGGCAGCTGTGTGTGCAGCGGAATATGCCTTATACTCGCAGAGCCACAAATGCACTCCTGTCAACTGCATCGCTGCCGCAGCTTTGTGTATATTTAATTTTTCCGAAATCTCTGAGCAACTACACGTGTCTTTCATGAGAGCGAGCTTTAAAGTCTATAGAATCTTTGCACACCGGGATACTATGTGCGCCTTTTTACGTTTCGTCTGGTGCCACCTCTTCTTGATGCTGCTACCAAGTCTTGGGCAGTCAGAAACGCCAGCGGCAAGACCCTCAGTCAAAAGCTTTCGTAATTCGCATTACCATGGGGCACAGGACGACGATGCAGAGACACAATCAATCTCGCAGATCGCGTCACTGCACCGGCGTTTCATTAGCGAAAAGCCCTCGCCTCTTTCAGTTCTTGCCTTAACTTTTCTTCGTGAAGAAACTGTTACAATATACACAAGTTTCAGTGTCAAACCTCAGAGATCCAACCACCGTGCAACAGCTTTGGCCGCCTGATAGCTCCAGAAGCCTTGCGAAACGGGGCGGCAATGCCACGACATCATCGTTCACCCCGCTAATCGCTCGTCCGCAGAGAGTTCGCTTTTAATTCTTGCCTCTGCAAACTCTTTTTTTTTCTTTGGTTTACTGAAACAGGCGCTTCCTTCTAAGAGCTCTGTCTTTCCGTCTGATGGTAATTTATTGTTCTGCAGTCGCAACATGGCTCTCTTTGTTTATGCTTTTTGTTTTTTTTTGTTTTACAGAACAACGTACCACGCAGACAGTTCGCAAGAGGTATGCACGCCTACGCAACTTCAGAACGTTAGCGCCAGCTACCTTCAAAAAGCCGGAGGTCAGTGCCTACGAAATCGAAAGTAAATTACTGGCTTCATACTGGTACTTGAATCAGGCAAGCGGAAAACTTTGAGAGGGGAAAAAAGCAGGATGAAAGGTGCAGCAATTAAGGCCCAAAAAATAAAAAAGGGGGACCATACACCATTAAAACAATGAAGATTGAGTGCTCTTTGCGGTAGATGTCGCAACGTAGTCCAAACGTAGGCTCGGAGGATCTAAGGCAACGTTGAACGGAGCCCGGTGAAGAGTACAGTGCCTGCGTCAGAGATAAGTTGATGGCGCTCGCAATCCAGATTTTACTCTGACTCCTATGGATGTCTGCTAACAGCGACGATCGCAGGCCGCTTACGCGTGACTTAAATCGAATGACTTGACATCATTTTCAGGTTCAGGCGAACGAAGCAAAAACATGAGGCACAAATCAAACTGCGATTGAAGTCGGAAGGGGAGAGTGTGACGCAGGAAGAAGGTTGGGACATGGCTTGACGATGCCATCGAGCTTCCGGTTACAGACGCTGTCAGTGCCTATGCTAGAGCGACAGCGGAATGTGCCCTGTCTCGGAAATGTCTAACAGCCAATGCGGTCAGAGAGGAGAGGACGAAAATCCTCAATTTTAATATTAAGTTGCCAACAAAGCCTACGGACGTTTTCTAGTTAGGCCGAATAAATAACAGAGACATTTCTATATTACACGTACGGCATCATTCCTTATCGAAAAAAGAGCTCTGGCTTTTGAAATCATGCAACAGATGGTATTAAGAGATGGTGTTGCAATAAAGCCTTGCCGATCCCCACACAAGCCCGAGCGTGCAATAACTCCCGCCTTCTGAATCATGTCCCCTACAGAAAGATCTGCGTCCAGATAAGCGCCAGCGGCAGCACGCCTACAACGAATTCACGCGCTGTCAGTTTGCGGCCACTGGCGCTTATCAGCTTATCTCCGAGCCTGCATTAGCGCGTACCATTCTTCGGGAGCAGCAAAAATGATATATACCAGGTTTCGTTGCAAAATCATGGTGAAGACCGCTGTAGTATTAGTGGTCTCGGGTGTGCTAGTTTTGCTTTCTCATAATATAATTCGCATTGCATGGCCTATCTTTTCTTCTGCGTACTAACAGGCAGCTTCACGATCCAAAGATTAGTGAGCACTCAGCCGTTTTTTTTTTATGAAGCTCTGAACGTTTGTAATGAGATTGAACGCTGTGAAGACGTACTCTCAAACGTCAGGTAAAGTAGTTCATGTCGCCTACCTGTTTACTAAGTAAACCAATTAATTTAACAACGAATCACTTCCAAGCGAGTCATCTGACAAAATGCACTCGGTCCCGCAATTCGAAAGTGCATGTTTTTTTGTTTTTTGTCTGTGCATGGTATCAGCCACAATGCTTGAAACAACAGCCAGTCCTATGATATATACGCACTCTTAAATTTAGTGTTCGGGAAGGACTTACATCTAATTACACACACTTGTGCCGTCGCTGTGGCTTAGTGGTTATGGTGTTCGGCTGCACACCCGAGAGACGCGGGTTCGATCCCGCCCGTGGCGATCGCATTTCGATGGAGGATAAATGCTAGAGGACAGTGTACTGTGAGATGTCAGTGCACAATAAGGAACCCCAGGTGGTCGAAATTATCTGCAGCCCTTTACTACAGCCTCCATCATAGCTTGAGTCGCTTTGGACCGTCAACCCAAATTAACCATGAACCATAAACACACACGTGGCTGCAGCACCACTGCTCCTCTGACCTCTTGCTGCCGGTGAATGAGCGATATGCTCATCGGGCCTGGCATTTTGCTCAACAGAAGTATTATTTCCGCTCACCTGGATATGGAAATAATTCGTCCTCTAAGCTACCAAAACAGCGCTTCCTTTTCTAAATCGCTGTAGCTTGAAAATGATCTTAGAAAACTCTCTTTGCGAATGAAAGAAGCAGCACAGAATAGAGGTAGAACCAGTGGCTTTCAGGCTGCGTTATTGCGTCGCCTAATTCTGTTCGTTTATAACTGATCATTTCCTGTGTACACATATGCTGCCTCCCCGCCGCGGTGGCTCAGTGGTTATGGTGCTCGGGTGCTGACGCGAAAGGCGCGGGTTCGATCCTGGCCGCGGTGGTCGCATTTCGATAAAGGCGAAATTCTAGAGGCCCGTGTACTGTGCGATGTCAGTGGACGTTAAAGAACCCCAGGTGGTAGAAATTTCCGGAGCCCTTCACTACGGCGTCCCTCATAGCCTGAGTCGCTTTGGGACGTTAAACCCTATAAACCAAACCAAAGCAAACCAATACTACTATTACTACTACTACTATTACTACTACTACTACTACTACTACTACTACTACTACTACTACTACTACTACTACTACTACTACTACTACTACTACTACTACTACTGCTGCTACTACTACTACTACTACTACTACTAATACTACTGCTGATCATACTGCTACGTCTTCTACTACTGCCACAACTGCTATTACTTCTACAACTACGACGGCGGCAAGAAGAGCAGGGATTTCAGCATCATTTATTTGTGGGCCATTCCGTTCATATTTTCAAGGCGGAATTTTCCTTGAAAACACAAACCAACTCCCCCTAAAACAATCGCTCAGTGCCTGTCCCGGCCCTTTATTTGTTGCGATAAAGGTATCGCGCCTTGAAAGCCCACGGAATGTGTTTTCACTGCTGTCGCTGTAAAAGAAAGGTTATCTACAGTGCGACATTCCACGTCGTCGCACAGACCCGAGGTGCAAGAAACGCAAGGAAGGATGCCTATAGCGAACTTTTCTTCAAGCCTACTCGCTTCTGCTATCTTTTTACCTTGTTGTACACTTCTCTCAGCAAACTTTTCAGTGCACTAGGCTTTTCTGACAACTTGATTCGTCGCCTTTTTTTCTGTGGTCCTGCTAACGCTCCCTGCATGATACTGAACGCCGTGAATGACAAGTTGTTCCTGCGTAAGCAGGCTTTGCATGCATTATGTGTTCACGCAGGAGAATCACCCCCCCCCCCCTCCCCCTTTCTCTGCTTCTCTAATCATTCCTTGCGAGCCCAACTCCGCCGTCGCGAACGCTTCCTCACCCGTTTAACGAAGCGTGCTTTCCACTCAGCAACACTTGCGGGGCGTGCGAGTCCGCGGCCGACGCGCCCAAATGCAAGCGGCGCAACTGTATCGCGCACCAGCTTCTCTCAGTCGACGCCTGTCCTGCATGCGAAGGACGCACTCACTCTCTTTGAGACCAACACTTCCTTCTTCCAACGCGAGAAAGAAGACGCGAAAAAAAATGGAAATCTAGACGGCCCAGGCCCGAAGGAAGGCGTTCGGTTGCCAGAGTGTGTACCATCAGTAACAGGGAAGGCACCACGAATAAGAGCAAGTTCTGCATGTCTCCCCCGTGTAGCTGCCCTTCTTGCGCACGTGTGTGCCTCGGCCGTTTAGTGAACGCGCGCAGCATGCGAGAACTTCCCTCTTCGTCTCGCGCCCCCTGGCGGGTTTTGTGCCGATTTCCTTTTCTGCGGGAGCGCGGATTCCGAAGGGCGTCGCGAGAGAATGCGGGGTATGCAAACTCGAGTAGTGGCGGGCAGGCGGCGAAGTCGTCCCCGCCGCCTAGTGAGGGCGCTTGCGGGCGTAATCGAATCACGCCGCAACGCGCGCCACGAGCGCTGTCGTAATGAAAGCCTTGGCTGAACGCAAATAAAAAGTCGGAGGCGGTGGTAAAGGATGAGATTGCCGGCTTCCCTCGGGCGGCCTCTTCCTTGCTGAGGCGCAGCCAATGTTTATACGCTGTCCGGAAGAGGTGGGCCGGTCGTGACGCTGTACAGATCCGTCTTCGCTGGGTAACGCTTGGAACAGCAACATTATAGCCCCGTAGTGAATACTCGTGGGCGCGGAAACAGAGTATGCACGAGTACGCCTTTAATGGCGCTGCTCGGTCGTTTCGTTGTGCTTGTACATAGTTCCACTTCGTCGATTTAAAGAGACACGTACAGCAGCAGGATCCTTGCATTCCATGACTCTCAGTTTCCCCCTCTTCATAACTCTGTTATATAATTTTTTACACTGTGAGTCTCAACGATTTCACATAACGCAAAGTAGTCTTTATGCGACTAAACTCGCAAGCAGTCTTGCATGAATTGACCCTTGCTTCCTGAAAGATCTGCACGTCTGTATTGTAAGCAAATATTCCACCTGTCTAGGTGAAACACTGGTTCAGCAACCATGGAATGCGAGTTTTCTCTTCAGCTTAATGTCCAGCAAACGCTTTAACTTTCATTATCGTAATCTCAAGTCTAGGGACGTTGTTCCCCGTTACGGTAAGCTCGTGTCACAGCAACGTTAGCTTTTAACAAGCAGTAGGCTAGAGAGTCTGTCCACCTTTTACGCATTGGCTTTTGGAAATAGTAGAACAACAAGCAAAACAGCATGTGATTTGGCAGACAGGTCCTCACGTGCATTACAATAGACATTCTAGTGAATTCAGTGATCTACTCGTCAATGTAAACATGCTATTAATTTTTTTTTATTTCCTTGCTTGTAACTGCGGTGTACCTCAACTTCAAAAACACCTCTAAACTGACGGCCAACACATCGAGAATGCTTGCAACGCGATGGTTGCCGCTGTACTGGTTGCGCAAAGCTTTCCGGATAGAGGAGGTAGCAGGGTCACAAGGGATGGAGGGTTTTTATTTCCGAAGGTTCTCAATAGCGTGGTTCGTTTCCTTGAGCAGCGCACCTCGACAAACGAAGCAAGCAGCTTCTTTCTCGTTATTTCCTCAGCGATATTCTATGCAAACCTCAGCAGGTCTGTCGACCTTTGTTAAAATGCCACGAGGTTAAACACATAAAAGCATTTCCGTAAGGCAGTTTTCCTTTGGTGTGTACACTGGTCCTTGATGTGAAAAGAGCTGACAAGAGCGGCATTTACTTTTGTTGGTGTTATGCTGTTTGGATCCTAGAAAATGAAGTTTTTTTTTTCCTTTGGGTTAACTTCAGATTCCATGGATCTAAAGCAACCTACTTGAAACTTAGGTTCTCAGCGTTCTTTACCTTATACTCCAGCTCTTTTCTTTTCATTTTTAATTCTGTACAGTGTTGCTATTACGCGCCCAACTTTCGCCTTACAAAGGATGAACGTTTTCGTAATATAGACTAGCAGCAGCTGCATTCGCTGCTGTTTTTTATTGTTTTTCATATTATCGCGGTTATTCAGCACGTCTCTCCATGAGCCTACTATTCTTTCCAAGTGCAATGGCCTGAAGATAGATAGACTTTGAAGCGCTCTATACTAAGAAAAAAAAAAAACAGGTAGTGCGTGATTTTTTTTTCACGATGCCTACCGGTCGCTGCCACAGAGATAACAGTGGTTTCCTATTAAAAACTTGCTGTTCTTTTTCCAAACTTGCCATAATTCTTCCACAGTATGCTCTCGAAACAGACAAATTATTAAAACTTACACTTGCGCTATCCGCTTTGCTACATCCTCTAGAGTTCCCAACGCTCTTTTGCTTTTGAATCCATATGCGCTGACAGCCTTGAAGAAAATTTTCTAGGCCCCAAGGTCGGCAGTTTAGGAGCGCAATGGGTTGGAGATCAAAGGGTACGGAGAGTTTAACAAATGAATTGTTGTCATCCTTTACAAAGGCGGACTGGTCCCACAACAGAAATTCCTGTGCTTCGGGGCTTTCACCACAATATCGTACAAATAGGACACTGTTTCTATAACCGCGCAAACTTAGTTCGTCTAAAGTGCCGGCTTAGTTGTGGTTTCCACCATACGCGCGCTGTTTTTATCGCTCTTGTTCGACTGAAGAGAGAGCTTGTCTGGCGGACCAACGCATGCATCACGCGCACACGCCGCATTATCTCGGTGCGCGTCACGCCCATTTCCATCCAAACCGTTGTCCAGAAAATGAAACAATGAAGGCAGCAACAATGACTCTGTCTCTTTCAGTGCAGGTGCCCGGAAAATAGGCCGCATCTACCTAAGCATCACAAGCAGGAGACGTGCTGCATCTAAAAGATCTAACAACTTTTCTGCCAGCTCAACGCGCTTTGTACACGTGAGCCACGAGGTAAACGACCCGAAGGGAACACGTGGTGCGTTCATTAATCCAGGTTCGCTGGGAATGTACAGACACGCGATTTTCACTCTACCCGCGCGCGCTCTTCGCACTTATACACAGTCTAGGAAAAAAAAAAGCTACAAGGCATAACAGTTTCCTGACAAAAGCTAAACAATGAGTTTTGAAGCGGCGCGAGGTCTGCAGCGGGCGCTGTTACAAGCTCGCCAGATGCATCCGCGTGTAGCCGCTAACGGTACACTGCGCCTAAGATGGAGTGGCGAGAGAGAAGGGAGGAGGGTAGGAATAATTAGTCGACTCACGTCCCGCCCTCTGTCATTACACGAGCACATCCGCGTTCATGAGCTGTAGTACTTTTGGCAATGGGAGGAGTTTGGAACACAGGGACAGCGGGGATAGGAAGCTTTTCTCTGTTAAAATGCAGGGCACTGCTTTTTGCAATTAGCTGTTCAGGTACCGGTTCCGACCAAGAAGAGGGGAATGTTTAAGGATAACAAAGTTTAATTAGTACCTTGTAGAGTCCGCGTCACCCTTGTGTAGAGCGCTGGAGCAGTTCGTACCTGATAACAAAAACTGAAATTGAGGGCAGGCCCTCATTTCTGGGCAAAGTGCTCGTGTCTACTTTGTTAGCAGGTCTATCTGGGGCTACTTCTGCGCAAGTGTGGCCCCTGGAACTTAAAGGTTGTGACAAGACCTGTATTTGTTTTCACGAAAGTGTGCCGCCCGAGCGCTCTACACAAGGGTGACGCAGACTGTACGCTGGAAAATTCACTCCTTTTTGAGGGAGTGTTACTTGCTAGCGGGATGCCGGAATTTTCTTCGCAAAAAAGAAGCGTGAGTAAAGATCTTTAAGGCTGGCTATTTTTGGCGCTATTAAATTACCACTGTGATAAGAAAGTGCTAGTGTCAACCTGTAGCAAGACATGAGTAATAACAAAATAAACATCAAGCATTCGCTCCTTCCGCTATACGCCAAAAATTATCCTGATTCAATGTGTGATGCCAAACAACATCAATCTAATGAATTTGTGTAAAAAAGTCTGAATAAACTTATATCGGATAATTATTTTTACAATATAATAACAGCTTATCAATCTCCTCTGAAGAAAGTTTGCGTTCTTCGTGAGCGTTAAGCAACACTAGAAAAACGGCCGTTGCAAAACCAAAAGAAAAGAGCGTTAACACCTTCCACAGTGCACGAAAAAAAGATACGTTTCGTTGTAAGCATTGCAAACCATTATCACGATAACCTAATCATGCCGAAATGAGAAACCAGTGTTCATTAGTCATCTTTATGGCAGACATTTCTGGTCGATAGCACCTCTGGCTACGCTGATACGGCTCAGCCTATATATTTTGCTCGCGCTCTCAACACCTGCTCAAGCAAAACCTCCTTCCCTGGGACAACGAAGAGAGGATGTTGTTAGAAACTTTTCTTGAGAGCCTGGCCTGAGAGCCAGAGAGGAATTTGGGAAACATGAATTTTGGCGCACCTTGCCGATGTGTCGACACAGTTGTGGGATGAATTTTTCATAGATACAATTGGCGTAAAGGTTTAGCCTGCTTTGTCAGAAGTTCGCAAGTACACGAGCGCATCTTGGGCAAGCTTATTCACAAGCTCACTGCCTACTATGCCCTAGTCACCATGAAAGCATGCTAATCCTTACTAGAACGTCAAATGAGAGGCATGAGCAAGTCGCTGATGTAATCTGGAACTACTTCGGGGACACAATGCCGTGATATAGATCTAATAGCTCGATATAGTCTGTGTAGAGAAGGAGGGGGCTAGGTCAGCGATGTCCGTTAGCGCTAGACCTGTAACGATGACTTTGAGTTCTCTCGACCTAGGAACGAGGGGTGTGGAGGGGCAGCCAGAATTCTCTGCCTACATCTACACGGCCACCTAACCCTACTTACCTGACTTTTTTCAAACCCTCGCTACGCTCGAACGATGCATGGCACATCCAATCAGTCTTTATTGTGTACTATTTTTGCCTTCCTGTCTTCAGTATCGGATATTAGTAACTGTCTTGACAGCGCAGCTTTCTGAAGCCCAATTACTAGATAGAGAATCCCATGCTGGCAAGATTTCTCTGTGTCTTGATACTGACAGCGCTATTTACCGGGTTGCAGATCTCTCTTGGAGCCCTTTATTAATTTTCTTTTAGCGAGTTCTACCCTTCCTGAGCCAAGGCGAGCTTTTTTTCTTACTGACCAACTCGGACATTGTCTCACTCATTGAATAACTACTACCTAGGTTCGGAAAGTCTGAGCTACTGCGTGACTTGTCTGCATACACATCTTCATTTGTATTTTTTTGCTTACTGGTAACCCGCTGAGAACTGAAAGCTTTTTTTTATAGCTTTCACCACGTAGGATGCAGCAAATAAAAATGCAAGAAAAGGGGCAGTGAAGGATATAAACAATATCTGTATAACGTGTTCAATGCTCAGCAGAAAGCGCTTCTGGATTGGAACATATGAGCGATGAACTGATCTCTGTAAAGAAAGGTAAATATGCAACAAACTTATGAAACAAACAATGTTCTACAGTCTTCTTGAAATATTGTACACAACTGCAACTAACCAAAAGCAAACGAAGTGCTTGAGTGCAATCGCCCGTTTCTAGCACCTTGCGGGCGCCTAATTGAATTTACTCTGAAAAGCAGTGCCTTAAATTCTTGATAAAGATATGTACGCATACCGGGGTCTCGGCCATCCGCATTTAAAATTTAATAGAATTTCTTACCCTTGCAGGTTTAGTGTCTGTTGTTTATTACCTACATTATATTCTTGGCTGCCAAAATAACTTCGCTTCCCTCCAGGCCATATTAGACGCATTAAAGTTGGGAATTTATGACCACGCATTTCGCGTGTCTAACTTAAGTAAACATTCAGCCATGCGTAAAATAACGTTTCTTTGTTACTAAGCAGATCACTTCAATTTACGTGTAAAATACCAGAAACAACAAACGCTTTTAACGCACAGTGTTTCACTTTAAAGTAAGTGCGCATTATGAAATGTGGTACATAGGATCTTAGCTTCATCTGCTACTCATTTGGTCCGTAACGAGGCACCATATTATCTCTGACGTATGCGCCAAAGCAGTGCATATATATATATATGTATATATGAAGGGAGCTGACAGTCACCGAAACAAGGTGCATAGGGGAATGTTTTTCTTTTTTTATGTGCTGTTCTTATCAGTGGGATATTATAGTACTTAGAATAATAAATCGCTTAAAGAAAATTACTTATAAAGCAGCAGAAAAAACAACCATGCCGCCGGTGGGATCCGAACCCACGACCTCCGAATATAGCGTCCGGTGCTCTTACCAACTGAGCTACGGCGACGGCTGTCCAATCTGCTGCTCTCGTGGGTATTTATGTTCATTGGGTGTAAGCGAACCTTGAGAGTGTTCACCAGCGCCACCCTCGACCATATATATATATATATATATATATATATATATATATATATATAATATATATATATATATATATATATATATATATATATATATATATATATATATATATTTGACATCCACTTTCTGATTTATAAA